>JAECUM010019937.1:0-84560 GCA_016617855.1 Megalonaias nervosa
TATTGCATCTAGGAGGACGAAACTAAATGTTGTAACAACACGTCAGTGATTGTATTAAATCTAGGATGACAAAATCAAAATATAGTGTATCTGCTTCATTTGACACTGGAAACTGTTTGAGGAAAACGTTCTGTCAGTATTTTTTCAATAAGCGGCTACCTATTTTCTGTCAATAGGTGGCCGCTTATTGAGAAAATTAAAACTAGAGTGCCAAACACAATTAACAGTAAAATAAATTGCAAACCTATCTTGGCTTCATACAGCATTCGATTCGACTTTTATTTGGGTTTAAATACACTTCTAAGATTGTAAAAGTAACCATATATCTGCTTTTAAACGTGTTTTGTGATCTTCTCTCCATCCTGTTTAAGGCTGATATAAGAATAGTTTGTGCATGTGCGTCAGCACTTCTTTTGTCTCCCTTTTCACTGCATATATTATATTATATAAGTATGTGTATATGAGCAATCATAGCCTTTTCTCTCCTTTCGCTTCATGTGTGATAGCATTGTTACAGTGGAAGGGTTTATGAGGGTGGTAGGGGTCGTAGTTATGTTCAGATGCCCTGATAGGGACCTTATAGGAGAGAAGGGGTTATACTTTGCCTATAAGGAGATAAAAGGGAAAGTATAGCTGTAGAGATGCTCATTATGTGTGTAGGGGGATTAAGAAATGTGTTTTATACCACTTCCTTTGCATCCGTTCCTCATTAGTTGAGGAATGGACGTAGGTCACTCCAAACGGCGTGTACTTCACCCTTTGCATTTCTTTCTTCTGTTTCCAGGTTACCTAGTACATGGAATTGGCCTGGTGTATATTGCCGCTGTTTACACAATGAGGTGTAGCTTTACACATGGCTTATGAAATATATGTATTCGTGATGACTATATTTCTGTCACTTGAAATAGTGAAGTGAACTCTGAATGCATGCGTCTACACTGACTTTCAAGAATCCACCTTTTACTACCTTGGATAGTTGTTGTTGTTGTTGTTGTGGGGCTTAACGCCATTTTTCAGCACACGATAGGCTATACATGGCGGCCAGTATTAATGGTGGAGGAAGAAACCGGGAAATCCGCGGAAAGAACCACCGACCCACGAGAAGCTAACCTTGGATAGTGTTGGTATGTTGAAGGTAAGTATGATGGTGTTTGTGTCGTGCAGTGTTCCGTCATGTTTGATACTGTTTTTTCAAATGACATTAACACATTGGTTCTTCATGCTTTCGATGATTTTAGTGTCATTAACTACCGAAAAGTTGCCAGAACGAACCACGCCCTTAGATGAACTCTGTGAAGAGTGAGTAAAAGAAATCACGGGAATATTAAAGAAAGTCTTAATTTTCTGGCTGTTTTATGTTTGTCCTCTTCGCTCACATTCCACAAGCAATCTTCACGGTTTCAATCTTCTTAGCGCTTTTTGGTGTGCCTACTTGATCAAGTATATTCGTTTTGACTATAAATGTGGATAGTGCAGCAATCTGTCGTAGTGTATCTTTAGAATGAATGACCATGAAGCGCAGGAATGACACCACGCCACACGACTTGTCCGATTTGGAAAAAAGTTTGGTTCTCTTTAGCTGATGTTTTTTATTTACCATTATGTTTTGTTTTATATTTAACAACCATATTCACCAACCCACCACGAAGTTTAACAAGGGGCCATATTTCAAGTGCCAGCGAAATTTAGGTTGTATATTCAACAGGTAAATATACTTTCCGATTGACCGCTTAAGCCACCGCCTTCTAGGAAGTCTTCTGAGAGGGAAAACACAGGAGCAAACTGTACGTGGGTATCAAGAGTGATACGAAGAAAATGTTACAGAGAAAGTGAGAGCAGCAAGTTAATAAACCTCCTGGGGCTCGACATGGCAAGCTGATTTGTCGAAACCAAGCCCATCTCACCCTCCCGTCTAGTAAGAAATAGAGGCCAATATATTGTGTTGCAACGGGAAGCCAATCATGAATCTCAGGTTTACTTGATTACCAAGATCCTCTTCTCCCTCGGCACGAGTCACAATCCACGGCCAACAGGTTGCCTTCAGTCCGTTGCCTCTTACGACGTGCAGCGAGGACACATTGGTCATATTCTATGACCCCGGACCTGCAGATGGACGAGCAAGCTGGTTAAAATGAACAGGTCAACATTATCTAGCTATTGACCAAATTCTAAAATTTTAGGTTGGGAACAATGAAGCAGTTATTTAACCTAGGATATACTCCACCACACTAAAATGAAATGCTAGGCAATGGATACCCATAAATACTTCATGCTAGACCCTTGTAAAATGAGAATTTAATTATATAAATTTCGTACAGACAGAAGAGTGCTCTTACCATTGTAATCTTATAGAGATTTTAATGAGACTAACGTGATCATGCCACACTAGCTTTTAATGGCGTCGACACGTTATGTAAGCAAAGTGTAAAAGTTGCAGTGTTTACTTTTATAAACATATTTCAGTTGTATAAAGCTAAATTATTAAGACATAACTGTTTACCATTGCAGAAATTTTAAAGACCGGAGGGTGTATGAATAAATTCAACCTATGCGCAATATATTTCACAGGTTATTTAACAGGTGAATAGGATGACATTTATACACGCTATTCGAGAATACATGCTATATAATGTAGCTGTATTGAGATCACAAATTGCTTACATCAGAAAATCAACAATATCTTGTAGAGGTTATAACGTATATGCAGAGGAACTTCAACAAACTTGACGAAAGAGCTCTTTTGTAACGTCGGATAAGTCAATGTTATCTTATTTAAGAATAAGAGACTACGAAAAGTACTTGCCACTGGCTTGTTTTGGAATGCTTTTAAGAGAAAACCAAGCGCAGTTTTGACAACCCTAAAAGAGGGTGTGTGGTGTTATGTCGGAAATGAATACTTATTACTTTTACATTTAGGACTTGAATCACATGTCAGATGACGTGTGAAACAGTAAATAATCTAAATCTATATAGATCTCGCGTGACAAAATTAAAGTCAATGGTGATTTCTATTTTTTTTTTTTTTTGTGTGCAAGAGTTATTTGGAATCATCGTCCTGATTAAATTACATTCCCCGGGGCCATGATGGGCAGAGTGGTCTAAGGCGCTCGCATTTACTGATCACTGTCATTTCACCTCTGCATGCGTGGGTTCGAGTCTCGGGCTAGGCAAATGTGGGTATGTGAGAAAGCTTTCCAGTAGCTTCTAGTGTGTCGGTGGTTCTTCTTCCAATACTTATACTGGCCTCCACGTATTAAATATCTTGCAATGAGAAATGGCGTTTACCCTCACCCTAAAAAACCCAACCCTAAACAATTACATTACCGACTTGTGAGTGTTCTCCCAACAATTCGAGAAAAAGCTAGCCAACTATGTGTAAAACTGTAACATTGGCATTTAATAATGGTATGTAATAATTAATTATGAAGGTAAAGTAGGTGAATCTTTGAATCTATCTTGGTGTGTGTGTGTGTGTGTGTGTGTGTGTGTGTGTGTGTAATTTGGATTTTTAACATAGCTTTAAAAAAAAATTCAGTCATATCGCTACGACGTCTGCAGTGTGGCAGCTTATAGTAATGTCTAGCACTGAGGCATCATGCCTTGAGAAAATTAAGATGCCATCAACGAACTTAAAGGGATACTGGATAACAGCCAAGAACAAGAAATACAGCGGAACAGACAAGAAGTCAAAATACCATCCCGTATATCAGTATAGTCAAAAATCATCTCACCCAGAAAGTGAGAAATCTGTTACCACAAGATCTACCGCACTTAATAGTGACACTAGAGAAAATAAATAAAAAGAGAAAAATTTATAATATACAGTACTTGAATAGTATCAGTCAGCGTGCGAAAAAAATTGAGACTGTCAAGCAGTATTTTATCAAATACTACTATAAAAAGCCAAATGATATCTACTTTTAAAATTTTCCAAAAAGGGCAACATACAGTCCGATAATCTTTTATGATTTTGAAACGTCGTGATGAGGCACATACAGTCAGAAAAGGAAAATTTTCTTTTGAGGTGTATTAGGCGCATTTGGAAATTTGTGTAAGAAATCTGTGCAGAATTTCCTTATTATGCATATTCTATTTTATAATATCATGTAATTCGAACAATTTCTTTAGCTATATCCTTTTATTGAGTGCTGGATTCGTTTTAGTTCTAAAATTGTTAAAATCAATCATAATTTTTCATTTTAACATAGTAAATTTGTCTCTAAATTCCTGATTCGCATAAAATATAAAGTATTTTGTAATCAGTGTGGTAGTATTGTTTATTAAGGCACTCTTTAACAAATATACTCTATACTCCAGAAATAACTGATATATCGATGACAGTTTGTCCGTCCATCCATAGCCATAAGTTTGGTTTCCTGTGATCATCGTTGTCTCAAACATCATATGTGACTTACCCATGGGTAGACACACAACTCTGTTGATTTTGGCGCTGCTTGGTACAAGGTCAATGACACAGGATATACATTTTACATTTAATAGCCTCAGCTGGTCAGGATGTCAGATGGCTACTGGGGTCCCGGGTGGCAGTGTGGTCCAAAGCGATCGCCTTTACCGACCAATGCCATCTTATGTCAGTTTGCATGGGTTCGAGTCTTTGACTCAGTCAATGAGGGTATGTGAGAAAGCTGCCAGTAGCTTCCCATGGGTCGCTGGTTCTTTCCGAGGTTTTTCCAAGGTTCTTCTTTCACCAGTTACACTGGCTGCCATGTATAGATTATCCTGCGCTGAAAAATTGCGTTGAACCCAAAACAACAACGACAACAACAGCAGATGGCTACTTTTTTTCTCTATATTTTTGCACACCACAGTTACAAATGGTATTGAATGTTTCCCCCTCTTCTTTCAAGAAAACACCTTATTAGTTAGTTGTGAAATATATAATAGGTGAAATAGACTTCCAGATTCTTTTGCGGCTTTGAACCGGACATTTGGCGTACCTGAAAGTAACACATGAATCCCCGTTTATAATATATACTATTTTTTTTTTTGTTTTTTTTTTTTTGTAAAATAAATGTTTCCATACGTCTCATTATATGGTACCGTAGACAATAAGCTTATCCCTATGATATGATATTGACCGGCCCACAATTATGTTAATTAACAGAAGGTATTAGCAGCAGGCAGGGTGAACAGACCTTTTTAGTTCCTGACCTTATTTTCATAAAATAACTGTTCCTACGTAGGCTGAAAAAAACAATGTCAATAACTATAAACCGAACCTTCTAACCGAGATTATTTCCAAATACGGTTGAAAACGGATAATAAATCGTTTGGGTTGGTTATTTTTGTTATTTTATTTTTGACTTTTTGTTTTTTATTTTATAGTGCGTTTAGTTTACTCGTTGGTCACTCAGTTTTGGTTGTTTTTCACCCTGCCTGCTGCTGTAAATTAAACAATTATTATAAATATTATTAATAAAATGAATATTGGAGAACCACATTCAGTTAAATTAGCTCGAGAGCGATTAGAGGCAATTAAAAAATATTTACCTGTTCGTGATTCTGTCAAGCAACAACTACAATCACGTCAGGAATCTCAAGTTGAATTTGAAGAGGATACAAAACAATTATTTAAAACTATCACAGAAACCACTAAAGGTCTTCTTCCTGCTTTAGAGAAAACTGCTGAAGCAACTGGAAAAATAGCAGAAAGAACAAAACAGACAAAAAAGATTTTACGGGGACTTCCAGCTGATATAGCTGCTGCTGCTCAACCTGAAGGCGCTGAAGCACCAGTCCCTGAATAAAAGAGTATTGCAATGAGTAGTAATGCTGAACTATTAAATAAATTTAATGAAGAACCTATTAAAACAATTAATAAAATTGAAGATCTACAACAATTAGCTACATTTGCTGCGAAAAGTTTTAGTCGAAGAGATAAATTAATGAAACCTGAATACGCTAAATATATTAAAACCCGTGAACAGTGGCAAAAAGTATTATATCGCATACGTATGGACGTTAAAGAAACTAAAGCTAGTGATTCATTATATCAAGATTATGTTGATGACGTTAATTATTTAGTCAAATCAAAAAAGGAAGCAGCAAAACAACTTGGAGAACGGAGAAAACAAGAGAGAGAAGAAAAAAGAAAAGCAAAACAAGAAGAAGCAGCAAGACCAAAACGAAAATATACAAAAAGAAAACAGCCAGATTCTCAAACAACATTGGAATCACAACCAGCTCCTGAAACAACATTGGAATCACAACCAGCTCCTGAAACAACATTGGAACTACCACCACAAACTCCATTACCATTAAAGTACAAACCTGAAGCAACTCCATTATCACAACTAAGTGGACTTATACAACCATTAAGATTGTCACCGAAGGAAGAAGCAAAAAGACGAGAAGCAGAAGAAGAAGCAGCTAGGGCGTTAGAAGCAAAGAGAGAGAGAGAGAGAGAGAGAGAGAGAGAGAGAGAGAGAGAGATAATTACATACAAATAATCAAAATATTAAAAGAGGATGGGCGGCCGGGGATTGAAAAAGACATACAAGAGGTGGAGGAAAAAATACGAGAATTAGACAAAAAAATAAGACAACTGTCTAAACCTCCTACTGGAAGTGGTTTTATTACTCATGGAGGCGATCTTACTCCATGTCCAAACAGCATTCTCTCCGATGTTGAACGACTAGAAATCCTCATCGGAGGAAAACGAGCTGGTAATAATTCTCCAGAAATAATTAATGAAGCAGCCGATATTTGCAGACGGTTATTTACAGGCGGTATCATGGACGTTGATGTTTATCAGTCTCTTATTAATGAAATTGCCGATGACTACTACAGTGACTGAGTACGTAATTAAATACAATCACTATAATAAAATGATCGTACATAGTACTCTACGTGGACCAACCATGGTCAGGGTAATAAACTCACGATTACCAGTATACAAAACAACCTACGGAGATGGACTAGGTGATGTTGTTCAGGGTCTATTTAGAAGGATAGCCCCAAAAGCAATACCGATTGCAAAGCAACTGGGAATGAAAGCTATTGATGTTGTTCGTGAAAAAGGTATTGGTGCTGTTGGTAATGTTGCTAGTAAAGCGTTTTCAGCAATCAAGGATAGACTAGCACGATTAATACGACGAAAACCTCAGCCACCAGTGAAACTGGCTAGCACTGAAGTAATGCCTGCAAATGTCAGTAAAATAATAAATCAAGCTGCGAATCAAAAACTAGCAGAGTTGGCTAGTGTACCAATGTCAGAAAAAGAAAAAAATATAACCGCTAGTCTGATAGCAGGAAGTGGTCTTCGTTTTAGACGATAGTAAATATAATAAATATGTTCAAACGTACATCTGATCCCGCATTTGACATAGACGCACCAGTACTCAAAGATGAGTCTGTGCGTGATTATCAATATTATTCTTATGATGCACGAATTCCAGATCAGCATGGGAGAATTGAACTTCAAGTTCAGGATACAAGTAGATATTTTTTACCCGCTGAGGCGTTTATTGAGGTAGAAGGTGAAATTTTAAATAACGCTGCTCCTGCAGCACCAGTAGCATATGGAGCTGAAGTTGGGGTTGGTTTTGTTAATAATAGTATTATGGCGTTATTTGACAGCGCAACGTACATGATAGACGGAAAAAATATTGAATCAATCCAGAAAGACGTCGACGTTGCCACGACAATACTAGGCCTTGCAAGATACAGCGACGATTATTCAAGATCAACTGGTCCATCAATGATGTTTGTAAAGGATACTTCTAACCACCCTGATAACAGACAATATGATATAAGGCGACCAAGAAACTTCGCCGGTGCCGCTGACGTTGATGTAAATCCGGTGGTTCATGGTGCTAATCCAGAATTTAACTTAGGATTTGCAGCACGTCGATCAATGTTAAAAGGTGACAGAAGAACATTTTCATGTTCAATTCCACTTTCACATATATTTGGATTTTGCAGAAAAGTCAGAAAAGTTATTTTTGGAGCTAAGCATATAGTTGTACTTGTACGAAAAGCAACAGACAATGATGCAATATGGCGACCTATTGGTGATGCTGGTAAAGTAATTCTGACAAAACTTTCATTGTGGATGCCAGTAATGACTCCATCTATCGCTGAAGAAGATCGGTTACTTGCTTTCATGGGTCAAGGTGGTAAATCAATGTTGTCGTGGTTAACAATGACCACAGATGCTGTTCAAAGTGCAGTTAATGGTTTATTTACATGGCAAATAGCCTCTCAACAGGGAATAGCCGCACCACGACATATATTCATTGCATTTCAAGATGCTGCACGGGTGGATGATCAAACACGCAGCATTATGATATTTGATAATCTTGGTGTTTCTGAGGTTTCCTTAAGAATAAATGGACATCAAGAACCATCCGAGGATATTTTCTTGAATTTCGATCAAAATCATGTAGCACGTGCTTACCATCGATTAATGACATTCATGGGGCGTGATCAAAATGTTGATACTGGTTTACAAATATCACAGTGAGATTTTACAACCTTATATCCAATTTATTACTTTTCGCTTGAACATTTAGATTTAACCAGACAATCTGTTGTTGATATACATTTTCGAGCTCGTGTGACAATAGGAGCTATTGCCAATTACAGAGCAATCGCTGTTATACTTAGCGATAAATCAATGTTACCTGAAGGTGTTGGTGGACGAATGAGAGTTGTTGATGCTCCAGTAGAAAACATGTAATTGGATCGTTTATAAATATTATAATGTCATATAATCACGTTAGTGTCAGTCTGACTCCTGGTCAGATCAAAAGGCTACAATCAGCATCAAAAAATAATTGTGGAATAAAAATATCGCTAAAAAAGAGCAGATGAGCGGCTCAAATAAATTATCTTTTACAGAACGTCAGTTCAGAAACTTCAATGAAGCCAAAAAATCAAATAAAGGTATAAAACTTAATCTTTCTGCGGGTGCCATTAAAGACATCGCTAAGACGGGTGGTATATTTCCACTTCTTGCAGCTATACCAGCATTAATAGCCGCTGCAGCCCCAGCTGTTGCAAAAGCAGCTGCATTAGGCGCTGTTGGAACCGCTGCTGGAATGGCATTAAAGAAAGCAACTGGTCGGGGAATAAAATCCTCCAAAAAAAAAGGGAAACGGTCTAAGATTGTCAGGGACTCCACATTCGTGGTACGGAAAAGGCCTAAGATTACCAGGGACAGTTCATTGATTCTGCCTATGTCCAATTTTGATTTACTCGATGCTGCTAAAAAACTAAAAATAAAAAACTTCAGAGGTGTTTTTATGCGTGATCAATTACCAAAACAACCGAACAATATTGAAACTGGTATTATTAATCTCGATAAAAACTCTGGACCAGCCACACACTGGGTTGGATATGTAATTGATCCACGTGGAATTATTTATTTCGATTCATATGGATTAGCACCACCGATGGAATTCTTAAAGTATGTTAGCGGCGATCAAAGTATTCCAATCTGGTATACAACGTTACCAACACAAACATTAACGGATCCACCAATATGTGGTCGAGAAGTACTTAACGTACTTGATGCTGTATCAAAATCAACAGAACCACCTCACAAAGTTGTGCATGAATATACCACGTTGTCTCATTTAAACAGATATCAATAAATAATAATGGTAGATATTTACGGAAGATCTTCTCGTGGTAAAGCTCAGCAGCAAGGTGATTTATCTAAATACGCAACTCTCGATCAACTTAGAAATGAGATTGATGATTTATTAAACATAACCAGTGTTGATCAAAATGAAGTCGTTGTTTTTCAGGATAAAGAAGGACGATTAAAAACTAGTAATATACAACTGCCAGATGTACTTATACGAGTTCCTAATGCGGTTGTTAATAATATCGTTACTTTTACTGATCAGGGTAAAATACAAGATTCCGGTACGTCAGTCAACGATTATATTAAGAAAGCTGGTGATTCATTCACGGATCACATTATCATGAATCCGAAATAAAATTATAGACCTTGGAAACCCAGCCGCAGATACAGACGCCGCAACAAAAAAATACGTCGACGATCAAGAATCTAAGTACGTATTAGTCAACGGCGGTATAATGCGTGCATTTCTCAACATGAATAATAATGGTATTAATAATCTTAGAACACCAGAATTAGATTTTGATGCTGCAACGAAGAAATACGTCGATGATAAGGAAATTCCTATGACAACTTCGCTAAAAACAATCAATGACGAAATGACTACACTAAATAATACTTTTTCTAGACATGTAGAAACGTTCTTAAATTTTCGTAGAGACATAAACAAAACCATTAAAGAATTTTTTGGGGAACAACCAACCGTTGACATAAAACTCTCCGACGTTAACATGAAACTCAATAATATTGTCAGTGGAATACCTAATATTGTTCAAAAAACTAATCTGATTAAAATTCCACACAGACAAATTAAAAATATGGTATATACAGTAGCATCAGGATTAACAACATGGTCACAGCAAAATAACACTATCAAATATACCGCAGAAGTTACTGGTGTGTATAGACTGTCTATCTTTAGCTCTGCAAAGTTTAAAATTTATACTACAACATTTCCGTGGCGTCATTCAACCGATGCTTTTCTGGAGTTGTATCTATAGTGTTAAATAAAGATGCTGAAGAAATATTTTTACTGGAAGCAGATGATCAAACAATAATCGCAACGTCTTACTGGTGGTGTTTGGAATTTGTAGCTGAAACACCACAATTAGTCACTTAACGTCATTGTATAATGAATCAAAACCAAGGACTTCAGTCCTACATCGACGTTCAACGTCACAGATATAATCAAGTGTGTAAATGTCAGACTGAATTAAAAAATATAATCGACGATTATACAGTAAAAGTAAAAAAATATCGCAGACGTATGGTTGTCATTGATATAATTGTTTACTCAGTTTCCGCTATTGTTGCTGGGGTCGGATTATTATTATCAACAATAACAATGACAGCGCCTGCAGTTGTAACAATTGTCGTTTCAACGTCAACGACTGTCGCAGGCATTCTTAGTATTACAGCTAAGAAGATATCAGCATGTACAAATACTAAATTGCACGAGTATATAATGAAATTACATACAGCAACAACAGCCTATTCTAAATTATCGTCATATATTTCGTTCTACCTCAGTGATGGTAAAATATCTGATGAGGAGTTCGCAACGATAATGAAAACCTACGATGAAGCATTTAGTGACAAAGTCACTCACAATAACCAAGGCGAGTTAAATAATAACAATAATAATAATGACTGACTCAAGAGAGCTACTTCAGCAGATCGTCGTTAATACAACCCCGTCAAAAACTATGATGATCTCATTAAGTTCGACCAATCCTGAGTTTAGCGTTAACTTTCCAACCGCAATTCCTGCAAAAGAAATAACATTAGCACAATTGCGAGTTTATTATAGCTAGCCAAATATTAGATCAAAACAATTTGGTGGACTGCAACCGAATAATTCATTAGTATTCGCTAATAAGAATAAGCCTGATGGAACTCCTGATTGGCAAGTAGTTAGTATTTCAACGGGCAGTTATCAAATAGAACAGATTAATGATGAGTTCCAACGCAGAATTAAATCTATTACAGGAAAAGAATCCAAAATAGCAATTACTGTTTACGAACCAACATTATCAGCGGCAATTGAAATAAATTCCCCTGATTATTCTGTAGATATTTATCAAAGTTCGATCAGATCAGTATTAGGATGGCCTGAAGTTGAACCAGTTTATCAAGGACCACCAGAACCACAACGATCTGATTTCGTTATAGATGCTGAAAATTTTTTAAAACTTCCAGAATATCGAAAAACTTATCCATTTATAGAGAGTCCGGATGCTTATCGTGGTTATAAAAATTATAATCATTTTATAGATTTCGTTCAGGGTAAAGGTACAACAAGAATATCAACAATTAACGTTGAAGAAATTAACTCAAAATCAAGACCAATTAAATCTGAACATGAACGTGTACTTAATGATCTAAGAAATTTATTTTCCAGCATCAACACTTTTTATGACGATGACTTAAAAAATCAAATAATTGAAACAATACAACATTTGAATCAAGTTGCATCAGACTTAGAATATGTAAATAAGGCTATCGTTGACAGAGAGAAAACATTAAACGCACCGGCAGATAGATTTCTTAATACTTACATAGTTAATGAAGACAACCCAATTCAACGTGTGAGTTATAAACGTTTATTTAAAACAGTATTGCTTAAATTTTATAAAATTACAGAAGAACAGCTGCCAACGTTTGTAATTCCGGGATTTAACTCTGAAGAGCTAAAGAAATCAGTTAATGATCTTATTGATGAACATTTTAAAAGAATATGTGATTCATGGAAAAAATTAATACCTACACCAACCATTCTTAAATATAATAATGATCCACATAGTGGAGGCCGCCATATCTCACCTGGTATTGTTAATATAACATCAACGATCGCGGTAAATCTAGTATGTGACGTAATTGATGGCAGCTATCAAGTAGATCTTGAAAAATCCACTCAAGGGTATATATTATATTCATTTAGCCCTCAAGTGCCCCCTGGGTGGTTAATTGTATCTGAGCCAATTAATCCAGTTTATCTACGTGTACATAATCCATTATTGTGAAGAATAAATTTCAAGCTTACTGACCAGACAGGATACATTTTGGATTTATGAGGGGAATCACTAAATATTAATTTGTATATACGCTCGTAGAACGTCCGAGTGAATATTTCCTAATATAATAAGGGGAAAAAATAATCTGATTCTGAAATAATATATTTGTTTTTACTGATTTTTCATAATCTGATGAGTACATATATACTCTGATTCATGAAATAGTTGGAAATTTCCTGATCTGATGGGTAAATAGGTACTATTGTTAATGAAATAGTTACAAATTTCTCTATCTGATGGGCTAAATGGTACTATTGTTAATGAAATGGTCATAAATTTCTTTATCTGATGGGCAGTTTACTAATCAAAATCCTTAAAATCTGAATAATAATCAATTCCTGTGATTAAAGCAATTGTGCATATAATGAAGCGAGATAACTCTGTCCCCTCTCTCTGCAGAGCAAATTAAACGATTATTTCCCTTACTACTACATTTGATTTATAGACAACGAATATATTTTGTTTTTCGTTAATTATTTAGTGATTTATTTGTTTTCTGTAAGCAATTAGCTGTTAGTGAATCAGCAATTTGTAACAGAGAGGGATATTGATGCATCTTTTGACTCTGATAACCTTAAATTCACGTCGGTTTATACGAGTGCTCAAAGTTATTTTGTGTTAGACATGTATTTTGACCTTAACGAACGATAACTCATACAGAAAATGTAATATGCGATTATTTTATAAATTATGTTTGAAAAATTGAAGTAAATTCAAGCTACAGTTCTACAATAACTGATTTTATTCTATTAGTAATACAAGTCCAGAGTAATCACATGTGAGACAGTGCAAATATTTTATATACTTATTTAACTATATATTCAGAAGTGAGCGGTGGCCGAGGTGGTAAGGCGTTTGTACGTAGATCGAAGTTCTGCAGACTCTCGCGTGTTCGAGTCTCCAAAAATGCTAAAGATATATTATCTTGCATTCGGCGACGGATGCTATTAATTGGGGGAACGCGGAGAATTTCCTCGAAATCCACAACAGACAAAATACACTCTCTTATCATACACCCTTGTGGTGGGTGTACTTTTGCACTCCCCGGGGTTTTGTAATGGGGGGGGGAGAGTGTACAAAATCTGTTGGACGTAGACAAGATTCCCTCGTCATCATCATTGTATATATTCATACAATCATCCAATTATATATTCATTAGGATACGTTTATGTTTGTGCTGTCTGCAAAAATCAAAATCATAATCATATATTCATTAGGATAAGTTTATGTATTTGTGCCGTCCGCAAAAAATATAATCAAAATCATAATCATCACCATTTGTATATATTCATGTTCATACAATTATATATTCATTAGGATAAGTTTATGTGTTTCGTCTAATTTCGATTATCCTCTGAGCTTTCTAGGATGTTGTTTGACAACCTAGGGGTTCACATGGGGGTTGTGTATTTCGTCTAATTCCGAATATCCTCTGAGCTTTCTAGGATGTTGTTTGACAACTTAGGGGTTCACATGGGGATATTTCAAATGCTCCTGAGCTTGCTAGAATGTTGTTTGACAATCTAGGAGCTCATATGGGGTTGTCTTGTGATTATATGTTTTGTAAATATTTTTTATATTGAAGAAATAATTATTATATAATGAACCAAGAAAATATTAATGATATTATTTCCGCTATTAAAAAATTAAAACATGACTGAATAAATCTCTCTGATAATCTCGATGCTGAGAAAATATTATGCGATTATGAAATATTACAACAACGAAAATTCGAGAATAAATACACATTACCTTCCAATTATAAATTCGTAAAATTAATTTATTAGTCTATGTTAGAATCCTTGGCAATGGTAAATGACAAACAGGTAAAACTGTTTGCGCCTCTTGCATGTTCGATCGAAAATATCAGATCCGAACTATCTCGTGAATACGAGAAAAAGAAGATTGTGGACAATCATGTAATGCAATTGAGAAAAATTATGTTATTTGATTCTGTCAATGACACAGAGTGAATGTGTCATGACTGATTGGGAATAATTAACAGAACTATACAGTAAAAAAAAATATTTATTTATTCTGTTTTTTTGTTAGGTTTTTTAAAGTTAGGAAGACAGAGTTAGATATATTCAAATATTATCGGCTGATCATATTTTATTGAATATGCAGATTTGTATATTTTATTTGCGACAAATTGTACCGATTGTGGATGTATGCTAAAATATTTGGCAGCTGCATTTATTGATGGAAAAGTTATTTCTTGGCCTGTTTCTGTATTTACGGATTTAATAACTTTCTTTCCGAATACTTTACACCTTCCTGTATTTCCACGTGCAGAATTCTGACTCTGTGTAATAGCTTGCAGGTTAGATAAATGAACATTTTTGGGATCTCCATCAATGTAATCAACTACAAACCCATTTTTAACGACTCCACGAAAACATTCGTGTATGAATATATGTGATAAATAATTTTTATTTCCAGCACGGAATCTAAAATAACCAAATTTATCAAGGCTACCAACTGGTTTTTTCCATCTGCAGTGCCTGATTACACCCTCTTTCGATGCTTCATAATTTTTTATTATAGGATGTTTAACAAATTCGTGTTTCTCATAGTACTCAATTTTCAATTTTCTTATAATATCATTGTCGATCATTTTATATATAATATTATTTGTTTAAGTCATTGTTTTGAAATCTGGCCAGATAATCTTCTACGGTTTTTATAGGAGATTTACCTGACAATGTCAAAATATTATTTTTTTTGTCATAATATCGTTTTAATTCTCTATATTTTTTACCACCGCATTTTATACATAACTGAGTTTTTCCTCTGACTCCAACACCACATTGAATACATGGTTTTGGTCCTGTACTACCATTTTTAACGCTTTGCATATGGTAGTAGGAGAATTCATTCACGCATGCTTTTGTTACAAGGAGAAGTATATCCAATTTTGAGCCAAATACATCGATTCTTTGTTTGAATCATTATATATATACTAAAATTTAATTTAAATATTTGTCTTAATTATAATGGATAATAAATTATCAGCAATTGAACCGTATAGACCTAGATTTGATCTTGACAGACTATCAGAATACAAATTTAGTACTTTGATGCAAGATATAGCTTTAACAAATGAGGATATAACCGAACGTATCCGTGAAGCAAAGAAGGAATTTCATAATAGTGGTGCTGCTCATGTATGGTCAACATTCAGAATCGGAAATATTGTCGATACCATAATGAATGACAAACGAGGAAAAGCAATTATTAATCACCTTGATGATCAAAAATATTTTATTTTAATAAAATTTATTGTAAATACAGAAGAAGATACTTGGATTATTCGTGACAAGCGTGATCCAGTCCGCATACAGTCAGGAAATAATATTGTTCTTTTGAGTAATACATCTAAGCCCGGAATACTAACTGGTATTGACAAACCGTATTATGAACGCGCATATCCCGTTACTGCGGTTGTATATGCAATATATCCGCTGAATAATAAACCTGACGTTGGGTATCTCAAACCGATGAGACTGTCAGAGTCAAGAATAAACTGCGTGGCTGAACGAGTTACAGAACATTTCATAAATGCGATACGTGGTAATGGTTTAACAGATTTACGACGTAAAAAAATAAATACGTGGGCAGAATCAGTTAAAGATACTGGAGCATCTATTAAAGATGTTGATAAACTAGGAAAATTATTAAAATTTCCAATAACAGTGAAGACGTTAGCAGGAGAGATTTTGTATAAATCAAAATATTAATCAAGAGGAGCTTCGATAGATATCATTGATCATAATGCACATGCATGGACTAATGCTGTAACAATATTTCCACGAGACAGAACGATTAAATTTTATGATGGTCATATATTTGATTTTATCAAAAATATCAGTAAAAAGGATCCTGTATCTGTTTGGTTATTTCAAAGTTCAGAATATGATTATTATGATCAGTTTGTACTGCCTAATGGTGATATTTACCGTACAGAATCTCTACACAAGGAAATGAAAAAACTAGCATTAAAATACACTTCAGACGATATCAAGGTTGGAGAATTATTAAATAATTGTTTTACTGTTCCATCTGTAGCGGCTCACTTTGCTCAGGAGAAAAATTTATGGAAACCAACACTATCGGAATTTCTTGAAGATATCCATAAAAGCTGCGTAGAATATGGACACGGTGGATTATGGAATACTAAATACAAGTATAATGACGTTATATCCGTTGATACGGCAGCGTGTTATCCTGGGAGTTTTCTTGGATACGGAGAATGTTCTGAATACTTTAAGAGATTTGGACATCCGTCACACGAAATGGCCAGAGTTGCGATAAACGGACCATTACCAGATTTTGACTTAACCGGATTCGCATATATAGAATCATTTAAGTTTGCAGAAAATCTCCATCCGATTACTTATATTTGGTTTGGAAGACATTTTTCAGAAAAATGTTGGGTTCCAATAGTACTATTACGATATATGCTTGATGCTGGAATTTTAACATTATTGAAGGTGAGTGAAGCAATTATATCGTATCGGTTACAAAAACAAGTTTGGTTACCAGAACCGGATAGATTTAATATTGATGATGCCAGGAAAGAATTTCCTGATCTCAACGAAGATGACATTATTAAAATTACTAATAATATACGTAAATGCAGAGATGAGCATGATGAGAAACTTGCAAAAGATCTTGGTAGAAAGATAATTGGTAAATTTACTCAAGGAGGAGCATATGATCATAAAAGACACTGTACAAGATTGATTATGGACGATGCTGAACTCGATTTTATAATCGCTGATACAACGAAAAAAAACCACATTTATAAATGGGAGTAATGCTTATTTATCAGACGGAACCAAACTAGGCACAGTTGTGAGCTATATTGATGGTGACTCACCGCAATTTACTCATTTAAGATCATCGATGTTAGCCTATGTTTCTATAAATCTACTGTCTATGATAAATAGATTTCCTCGTTACGCTGTCAGAGTTGCTACAGATTCGTTCTACATAAATAAAAAATATACGGATTTGTTAAAACCGCTACTCGATAATGGTGAATGGGGAACATGGAGAATAAAACAAGAAAATATACTTTGTTATTCTGAATCTGCCGACGTTGAAATTAAGGAAATATATTACAAAAATAATAATCAAGTATCAAAGTCATCAGTACCATCTGTATATGATCCTGTGGCTAGACATAAAACTGTTTATCTTAACGGATGCGGTGGTTCAGGTAAAATAACACGTGTGATTAAATTATTCATGAATAATAATTCAGATATAATTGTTTTGACACCTACACATAAATTAGCCAGGAAATAAAAGAACGAGAAGTAAAATCATGTACATATCATAGTTTCTTCAGATGGTGCGGAGATACATGGACTCCTGAACGAATGGGTGAGAAATATATACCTAAATATATTATCTGGGACGAGGTAGACACGGTGTCGTTAGAAATATTAAAAACATTTCTTGATTGGTTATTGACAAAGAATACTGCTGTAATAATGTGTGGTGATTATGGTCAACCACCACCCATTATTGGACAGTCACCACATGATTGGCTGAAGAATAACGTAGATTATTATGAAGAAATAAATGATGACCATAGAGCTATTGATGAACCGCTGAAAGAACTTAAAAGATTGATCAGACTACAGCCAGATAAAATACAATGTGAAATAATGCGAGGAGTAATTCCAGAGACTTCTATGAATGATTTTCTAAATTTATGGAATCCCGCTGATTTAATAGTTGCAAGTAGAAAGATAGTTCGTGATGAACTACAGGAGAAATTATTTCTGTTACATAAAGAAAAGTTTTCAGATCTACCTGTACCATTATGTTATCGCCGAGCAGATACTCGACGACAGAATATTGAAGCTGAAATTCCTGGTGGTGGAATACAGAATCTTGTCTTGAATGATATTATTTTAGTCGATATTAATGTTGTTGAGAATGCACTGAGTATGAATAAATCACCGTGGACGTTAGGATACGCTATAACGATTCATTCGTCACAGGGATTAACTATTTCTGATACAAATATCTGGATTGTCGATGATCGGATCGAATGGTCAAATTTAGTCTATCTCGCAGTATCTCGAGTCAGAAGAATATATCAACTACATAGGGTTATTATGAATTTTACAGAAAATAATGATCAAACTGTTAGTAATGACGTAATAAGAAAACAACTATCTGGTTATAAGCAATGTGACAAAAAAAAAAATAAGCGTGACTTTGATATTGATACTGAATTTATTATAACACTAAAACAACGACAGAATAATCATTGTGCAAGCTGTAACTGTAATATGTTATGGCAATATTCAAATAATAATCCAAGACAATTTACCGTAGACAGAATTAATAGTGATCTTGGTCATACACGTGATAATGTCATATTGACATGTCTTGAATGCAATCGACGTAGAGGTTCTGGTTATGTAATTGTATGTGGTGGTAATTGTGTGTCTTTAGGAATTACTTGCAATTGTTCACGTACAAATCCACGTTGAGGAGCTGTAGAATCTAGTCTGTAGATTGCAGGTCTACCAGTGGATCTAACTACGCTAGAAATTGTATTTGTAGTCACACTCCAGATAGGATCAGTTGCTCTTTTTTTTACCACCTTCAAGTTCACCAGGTTCATATAAATATCTTACAGTTACATTAACTAATACTGGTTGAGAGGAAGATTCACGTCGGTGTATTGGTATATATTTTTTTGTAATCGCATTAGAAGGTTTCATGGAAGTTGAACGAGTAATTTCGTTATTTAACGCAGCTATCACACTTGGTAACCTTGCAACCCATTCACGAGATCGCTCACCGGACTTAAAGTCAGTAGATATTTCCTTTGCATATTGGTATCCAAATAACCGCTCAGCAAGTGTTCGATTAAATCGTTCAACGATTGCCTGATCACGATGAATTTTACTATGTCCTCGTCTGATTTTAACGTTATGTCGCTTCATCAACGATAATACTGTACCAAGAAATTCTTTGCCAGGATCAACTTGTAATAATTGTGGACACCGTAGACCATCACGTTGATAAATTCGCTCAAACGCAGATGCAACTTCAGATGCTGTTTTTGTTGATAATGGTTCCGCTTCTTTATATCTACTTGCAACATCAACGACAGTCAATGCGTATTTGTACGTGCGTGATTGACGTCTACCAATTTTAATGGTGTCATGTGGTAAAAATAAAATATCTGCTTGATGAACTTCATTAGGGACGCTGATATCAAAATGTACGTACTGAATTTTTTTAGGTGGTGGTAGATAAATTTACCATATTGCCTGTCGTGCTAACCACGCTGCAGAACAGAACGTGAGACTTTTGCTGCTTCAGATAATTTAGTAATCGCTGATCTACCTCTCCAATATCCTCTTGGGCTATAATAAACAGACTCCATTACAATAGTTATATAATTAATTACCAGCCCCTAACATTATTTTACCTTTCATGGCAGATTTTACTAGAAAACTAGCGAGTTTTTCTCTGACAGATTTATTTGGTATAGAATTTAACGCATGAATTAATTTTACATCTGCGAGATGCCGTTGTTGTAAATCTTTACTTTTATACGCAACGTCATGAACATGACACGCTTGATCAGTCTTTTTTATTGGATACTCTCCTGATCTTGGCTGATCTTGATCATCAAGTCGGATATCAAGACGAGTTCCAGGACCACAATAATTATATCCAGGAAGATGTTTCTCACCGGGGTATTTAGCCCATGGAGTTCCTGGTAATTTCCCTAATGAAGCGGCGATATCTCCACCTGTCTTAGTTCCTGACTTAGTCATGGAGACAAATTTGTATTTCTTCGTGCCACATTTTACACATTTGCCTGTCAGAGCACGTCGTTTATTCTTCGTTGTTATTGTTGTTAATTCAGCAGTGGGTGTAGATGCTCTACATCGAGCGCAATATAAATCCATGTTATTTATTATATGGATATAATTGACTTTTCTGCGACACAAAAACAGGAACCAGTAAAACACCATCCAGCGTTACCAAATTCTATTAGAATGATTATAATAGGCCCATCTGGATCAGGCAAAACACAATTATTGCTTAATCTAATAATGAGATGGCTGAAGTGGGATAGATTATATTTGGTAGCGCCATCTGTAGATGATCAACGGTGTTACGAAGTACTTAAAGATTTTAATGAAAATGCAAAATTGCTGAATGAAGACGGTAGTGATGTTGTTGACTTTATTACCGATATTGATGAAGCCCCATCTGTAGATGACCTAGATGGATTTATTAATAATTTAGTGGTGTACGATGACTTTATGCTGGACAAACAATCAAATCCAGCTAGAATATTTTCTCGAGGCAGACATAAAAATACTGACGTGATTTATGGTACACAACGATATACACAAATACCTAAAGTGATCAGAGACAACTGCAATATTTTAGTTGTGTTTAATGGAGTAGATAATTATACTTTACAGAATATTTATCATACTTGGTGTTCAGGGATATGGATATGATTAAGTTTAAAAACTTCTTTTCAAAAGCACAAGCTGTTCCGTTCGGATTTATTACAATAAATTTACATGACCCAAGATCCAGATATCGTATAGGTCTGGATAAAATCTTTGGTTAATTACAGCAGCAGGCAGGGTGAAAAACAACCAAAATTGAGTGACCAACGAGTAAACTAAACGCACTATAAAATAAAAACAAAAAGTCAAAAATAAAATAACAAAAATAACTAACCCAAACGATTTATTATCCGTTTTCAACCGTATTTGGAAATAGTCTCGGTTAGAAGGTTCGGTTTATAGTTATTGACATTGTTTTTTTCAGCCTACGTAGGAACAGTTATTTTATGAAAATAAGGTCAGGAACTAAAAAGGTCTGTTCACCCTGCCTGCTGCTACAGTGTTACTATCACCAATTACGATATTGCAACATCTGCAGCATGGTAAATCCACTAACTTAATTTCATCGGTTTGGTGAATGTATTGGCTGTATCTTTTTCGTACTGGTGTCTGTTTTGATTTGCCGTCAAGCTGACAATAACAAGCGAATATATTATTGGGATGCCGACCTTACAAGTCTAATTCACTAAAGAAGTAAACTGCGGTTCTCTAAGCTGCAACAAACTCAATCGGCGAAACTTCTTCTTATGATTGTTCGAGAAAGTGATTACGCGTCGAACAAAGAAACAATCTGTAAGCCAAATATAGTAATATTTGAATTCTTCTTTGTTCAGACGTTAATTGACAGCTCAGTAGATACAAAATATCAAAGATAATTTGATATAATTATATTTGAAATTTCCTATGCCGACTGCTCTGCGTGCGTTCCGTATGAATACATGACGTACACTTTGATACCCGCTTCGCCTATGCCTATTCCAAAACGACTGATAACAGCCTATACGTTCATCCAATAGATTGGCCTAATCGAAAGGTTTTATGACGTTTGAATTAACAAAATGTAAAAATTCGATAAGATGATGTAATGATCCAGTCAAGAGAAATACAAACGTGCACATTATTTATTCACATCTGAAAAGAGCAAGATTGGTATGAAATCTTTAACGTCACCGTACTGTACTTCAACAAAGTAATAATTCTAAAACTCAGTCATTTGCTTTTCACAAAGATGACTTATCAAGAGACCCACACAGGAGAAGATAATCTTGAGCACATTGAATTTTATCATAGAACAAGACTCCAAATTTCACACATCTCATTTGGGCTGAATGTTAGTGAAATTATAATGGTGATGCTTAACAGGATTAAATATTTGACAGTTAAGGTACATAGATATCAACCTTTGAAAGACAACTCGTACACAAATTCGCTTCAAAGGGCCAAAAACAAAATATAACTTTCATCAACATGGAAAAAAGATAACGAACGCTTCCATCACATCGTGAGTTCAATTTTAACTATGCACAGTGATTTCTGTATTAAATCTATCAATGCTACCACTTAACATCAGTATTTTTCTGTAATTAAGTTTTAAAAGCTCCTTAATCAGTGATAAGGGTTTGCATAAAATAATTAAGTTGTTTGCTTATTTATTTAATTATTCTGTCTGTTTTGTCAGCACTAAATTGTATCACACCAATTCTATCGACCAGTATTCATCATACTCTTTTTGGATTTGTTAAACCTCAAAGTATAATGTAAGAGTATATATATATATATATATATATATATATATATATATATATATATATATATATATATATATATATATATATATCCTCTTTGCCTTGTTCAGCTTCCTTTACCGTTTTGATTAACTCTCCTAAATAATTCTGAGTCTGCAACACTGATATTTACTGTTTGCTGTGATCATCTTATTTGAATCCAAAGGTTTTATTTAGAAATATTTATGAACGTTTTAGTGTCTTGATAAATGTGTATAGATTTTACATTTCATTATTAAAATTTCTTTGTAACAGTTCAAGGTTAAAGTTGCCTTATCTCCTCAGTTTACTCTCCAAGGCATTGACCCCATCGTTGATCCTCTGCTCCACTGGTGGCAAATATTGTCTAACGTTAGATAAGTTGTCTGCTCTTTCCCTTACTGATTGCAGAGCTTGTGTATATAAGGATCTAAATCTCTGTGTAAATAAGTACTGGTCTACTAAAAAAATTTCAATAGCATTTAATTTGCTGTCAACTTCTTACGTTGATGTCGTGACATTGTTTAAATTTTATTATCCACAGTAATGCTTATCTGAGTATCAATTTTATTTTGTACCACATTCGACTCTACAGGGATCTTTTGGGTTTTTTTGGAGAGTACCTTTCTTTAGACTCTGCAGATTTATCATATCTTCTTTTTGGTCATGCCTTTTGTCTTCTTCACCTTCGGATTAGTTTAGGACAAACTGAATCAAAATTTCACGTTACTAGGTTAGTATCAACATGACTTACTGTATTAATTGAAAACTGCTTCTGGAATCAAACTCGGTGAATAATGACATCTGGATCAAGACCGATTAAAATTCACACAGAAACCAATTCGCACATCTTTACAGCAGTTGTGGTTTGGGCAAAGTTTCAGCATTAAAAGACAACATAAACTCGGACAAAACATCGAAGGTATTTGATGCTTTATCAGTTGAGTTTATCAAAGATGCTTCAAATTTGATAACATCTGCAGATGCAATTTAGGACGACATTCATACTGATCATTCATTGTTTCTATTATGGCCTGTCCGATTGAGGCATACAAAGCAAAACTAAATATTTTCCACTATTATAACTGCGTCGCTCAGGAAAAGATTCCAGCTGATGATGGCACAATATAACATATGACAATGATTTGAAAGTTTTCTCAAATCTGGAAATTTATGAAGATTTCATACATGATTCTTATCTGATCCTCTGCTACTTTTTCAAACTCATTTTCAGACATGTTTTCACCCGTCATAATTATATCTGTTGGAGAGCAGAGCTGCAGCCGAATCCATTTTACCGTAACTTTTATCGATCTGAGAAACACCTCAACTCTGTCTGGAGAATCCTGGCCCCAATAATGGACTGGCGGCTCTGATCTACAATCACATGGAGCTAGCACATAACAAAACCCGCATGGGATTTGTCCTGCAACTTGCACCGTTTGATAGATATCAGGCGGATTTGTGTCTTTGTTAACAGAGCTGGACACATTTGTATTGTGATAGCAAAGCTTTATACTGAAACATTCAGGCCTTTAAAGTACGCGTAGATGATATACAGGACTTTCATTTTTCGTTGTACTGCTGTAAATATAATAATGTTTTAACCTGGCTCTGGCAGAAGTGTGAGCTGTGGTTTTTCACTGAAACCGCCACTGTAAATGTTATGGCTGGTGAGCAGTTTTTGAGTGTTAAATACATGCATGAAACGTCTTCGTTGACATTTCTTTCCTTCGTTTTTGCTGTGTAGGTTAAGTATTCGACCAAGATTCTTTATCCACAGATAGTGCGATGCCGATTCTGATGCTTCTATTTCATTCAACAACAACAAATCTATCTGGGCTAGTAAGTGTTGGCCATGGAGAGATAATGACAGCGGAGATATCTGGGTTTATTGTTTCAGCTATCTTCAGCGTGGCGTTGCTAACTTGCACGGGAAACTCAATATCACCAAAGTTGCGTTCTCACAGGTGTTGCCAATAGTTTTGAGGCGTATCTTGGTGATCATGAGCCGCATATAGCGCTGACAAAACTGAATATTCGAAACAATTGTCAAAGTTTTTCACGTTGATAACTGACCTTGACAGGATCTAGTTCGGTGTTGCTATGTAAATGGGTTGACGAAACGGGTGACACGGCTAGAGATGGATCTCGACCCGAGCACATCTTTCGAAAGTCCATCCCGATCTTGCATTTGTGTATTTCTTCAGAATCTTTTTGAATGCCTCTGTTAATTTCATTATTGATCGCGAATTATGATTACGAGGGCACTACTAAGAATCCATGGAGCAGTAGTTTTATATCCATCTTTGTCACGTCTAAGTAGCATAAACAGATGAGCGCTGAGGATAATGTCTGCTTTGACCCCAGCGTTTCCAAAGTTTTGTAACAGCGCTACGATTCCAGGAATCATATTTGCCTGGTGTGTAGCTGGGTGGAATAATGACCACGTAATTTTCCAACTAATCACTACGTTTCCGAAATTTGAATTCGGGTATTTGTGATTGCTGTGCTTTTACACGAACATACTCATCCGCTTCATTAGCGATAGCAGAGGCGAGAAGATGATGACGATTTTGTTGGTACTCATCTACAACCGCAAGGATGTGGGCTTTTCTTGCGTCTCTGGGTATTCGGCTATTGTTTTCATGAGCAACTTGTCTGGGTTTTTTGGAGGCGGGTTGTACAGATGCAGTGGAGGTCGTGGTGATAGTTGTGGATTCACACAAATATGGGTCTCAATAATTTAAGAATGTCTGCTTTGCTCATACGACTTGGCATGTATATGCAATACTGTCGTGCCAGTTGTTTTAATTGTTTCACTGTACGTATGTTTATACTAAGGAGAGGGTGAAGCGTCTTTCTAATTGACTGTAATTCCTGAAATGTCATTTCTATAATTGTCTGGAATGTTGCCTCCGAGTTAGTCATCTCTATTGCAACGAACTCATACAACCCATATTTTGTAACAAAATATATCTTTGGTATGTTTCCTTCTTCATTCTTATGGGATGGTAACCGGATGTGATATCGAAAACTGTCAAAAGGTGCTCCTGCCAAGGTGTCAAGGCAATGTTGTGTACATGTATAGGAAATGCATGCAGCCGTCGATAATCGACACAAGACCAAATTTTCTCATTCTTCTTTCAAACAAGCACAAGTGGATAAACCCAAGTTAAGTTTGATTTTCTAATGATCTTTTGTTCTTCCACTTGCTTGATGATTTGTTGCTCTTCTGTATCAAGGGCCAATGCTATGCGCCAAAGGGGTTGTTTAATGTAAATCACATTCCCAGTATCAACGGCGTGCTAATCAAGTGTTTTCTGTTCTAAGTCTGCTGCATCTTTCAAACAAGTTTCCTGATATTTTGTCAGCATTTTCGCAATTATGATCCTATCTTGCATTTCATTAACTCCTTCACATTATCTGGTACTTCAGATTCTTGGGGAATTGTCTGTTGCTGACCAATTGGAGATCTAGTTGTTAAATTTGCTTGCTGGACATATTTTACCGTTCTGATTGTACTACACGGAGGAGTATAGCCGCAGGTCCACTTCCATCTTGTTGTAAGATATCCATTCCTAATGATACCTCATCTTCAATTTCTGCAACTATGATTTCTTTTTCCAACTTGAGTGCACCGTCGTGAATTCTGAACATTCCTTTTCTGTATTCTCTCAAAGGATTTGACCCAGCGCCTGCTAAACTTACTGATATGTACAACCTGAGAGCTTTTCTGAGTCTATACGTTTATAGATTCGCTCAGAGATAGTACGAATTGCGCATGTGAGTAAGGTGAAAATTAGGTTGACTCCTTTAATATTTCCCTCAGTGTAAACCCCATATATTTGTTAAACACGCTTTATGGAAGAAACTGGATCAAAAGTATGACAGAGTCAGACCACTGTATGCATATTATACACATTCAATAAAGATACAAAATTAAAACAAAATATACGTCAATTAATCGAATAATCTGCAATTACAGAGATTCACGGAAATACTTAACGGTGGTGGAGATGTCATCTTTCACTTCGGGTCAGACATTTGGGTGCTTTCTTGTACTTTCGATTTCCATAATTGCCTCCAGTGACTGATGTGGAGGAAAAAATATCAACAACATTCTGTATCTGTGTTTCTTCAGTCATACTCAATTTATCATTCCTTAAAGAATAAATGGACGGGGGACACCATTGACAAGATTCGTGTAATATACAAATTTGGGCATTTTTAGACAGAATCGACCTTATCACTTGAATTTCTTTGCAGATAATGTTAACTGGAATTTGTAGGACTGTAACTGATCAGGGGAGACAACCTGCCTCATCAATGTTTTCAATGTAGAAAGAGTTGTGTCCCTGGAACGAGACCCTAAACGACTACTACTTGAAATTTGGGGTGGTTTTAATTGTTTATCAGACATTAGTCAAAACGTCTTATTTGAAAAGGTGTGATAAGTTCACTTCTTAACGGAGTCAAGTTTGCTCTTGTGCAGTTGCATAACCATAGCAATGTTTACTGATTACTCAACGGTTTTTCATCTTCTCTAGACAAGGCTCAGATGTGTTCACCTGAGACTGTTTTATGCAACTGAATAGAAAATGGTGCACTAGAGATGTGTTTGATGGTTTTTATTAGCTTTTGCCGTCAATAATCTCTTCGTTGAAGGTCTTTATTATATTTCGCCATTAATGAGCTCTTCTTTGAAGATCTGAATTACATTTTTTCATCAGTGATCTCTTCCTTAAAATACTGTCCGAAAAGTTCCACCATAAATTCTTTCTGATGACCATGGCGTTAACAATGGCTTAGGAGTGATAAAATTGAACTTAGATCCATGTCGGTTTGGATAATCTTTCAACGTGTGAGCCAAATGCGTGACAAGCTGCTCGTTTGCTAAACGGATTTATCAAGAAGTGTCAGCATTAGATATGTTCAGAGCCCATTTGAATGAGATGATAACTGTAAAAGAATGGACTCACTCAAAGGGACTGACACAGATGTAGTATATGCCTGTTAATACATTTTACCATAAAAACCATCAATTTGAAAATTAAAGTCTTTTGTCTGACTATAATCATATGATGATAATATTTCAAGGTACATGAGAAATTGTTTTTGTTTTACTTCAAGTAACTGACATAATTAAAAGCTCGGATTAAATTTGGTCTGTATATATATATATATATATATATATATATATATATATATATATATATATATATATATATATATATATACTTCCTTTACTATCATAAAATATAAAAAATTTGTAGGTTGATTATTCGATAAGCCTGAACATCTAACTGACCAGACGGACTGGCTACTCATTGTTTGCCCCAGTTTTCTGTGAATTGGGCTGGCAGCTGACGGGCAGGTCGGAGGCAGTTTCGCACGCTGTATCCTTGTAAAATATTTAAAGCTACTTTTTTACCTATTGGGTCAAAATGAAAAATTGAAGAAGTTTGTAAATTTCCATGAAGCTGAACTGAATGCTTTTACAAAGTCGACATTAGAAGACAAAGGGAATTCTTTTGTTCTGAATATTATATCATCAATAATTCTTATATTTCTACATAACATCATACGATGGAACTGCAGTATAAAAAAGAAACATTCAAAACTGGGAAATTAATAGCTGTATGGATGTAATGTGAAATATTCAAGAACATTTTTGGTTCTTATTTTCTAACGGATTTGTTGAGAAACATTTATTCAAGGATATTTTGAAATTTAAAGATATAGTGATTACTTATATAGCGTTGGCGCATAAGCAGTATAAAGATTATAGTTATCATTCGGGATACCTTTTGACCTTTCCGGATTACTTGGAAATAATAGAACACTTAAAAAATTTGAGGAATTCATTAACCACTGTATATTAGTTTCACTTCTATTTTAGGGAAATAAATTGTTTTTTTCTAATTATACAAAACATTGGTTGTCGCTTTTTCTTTCTTACATAGATTAAGCCCATAGAGATCGTAATAGTGTTGTACTATGTTTGTTATTACTATCGATCATGGTAGCTGGTAGAATTGCACCTTAATCAGATGTTTGTATTGCTTGGTTCGCTGCTATTTTATTTTACAGCAGTATTAAGAACGCTTAATGGGGATAATAGTGGAATAGTTGTTCAACTATTATTCGGTTATAAACTTGTGACCTACGATGTCCTTTTTCTACAATAAACCTGAACAGTTCTTCCAGATCTATATAGATATTATTTTGTACTGTAATAGCTTTCTAGTTATAAAGCAGTTGTTGTTTTTATTTACACTGCTTCATCGGGGACTTATTTATCCCCAGTACTATTTATATCAAGGTTTGTGTTTGGTACAAATACATCAGATTGGCCCATTGTCAACCCTAATCTGTATCGGCGCATGTGTCAAGTATAGTTTTAACCTCAGAACACATATGCTATTGCACAAGAAAATAGGAATAATTAAAATGCACAATCCTATTATACTCATGAATCTTGCTGGAAAAGGTTAAAAGATCTACCACTGGATCAAAACTGAAAACTGTATCTTAGTGTTCTGTTGTGTATATTTTATTTATAAAGCTATGTAGTGGATGGACTGATATCATTGTTAGGTGAAATGTTTTAGAGAACTGCTAAAATACTTTGAACGAGTTTGTAATTATAATAGTTCCATGTCACACTTCTCAGAGCAGTTTATGACTTGTATCTCGTGTTTTATTATTGCCATCATGCAGCGTTTCATCATTTAAATTTCAATTGTTCTCGAATAATATGTTGTTTCACAGATGGGAAATCCAATAATCCAAAAAGGTACAACAAGAAATGCTATGGTTAATGTGAGCCCTTACTTGAGCTCCAAACCCTCAAAACCAGGTAGGCGTGAGCTCCACAGGTGAGTGTGCTTGTGCAGCACTTATCAGTGGAAATAGCAACTAGCTTTACAACAATAAAAACTAAGGTTTATAGGAGTCCTCTGTATCGTTTAATTGACTCTGCTTGAGCACCACACCCTTCTGGTAGGTATAGTCTGAGTTCACATCCCCGTTTGTTTGTACCCCCCTACCGATTTCAATAATGAAAACCTTTAATGTGATAAAAAGTGCAAGGAACTTAGTCAATTCATTCATTGATTTATATTTTCCAACTGGCTGTGAGTAGAATGGCCCTAACACCATCATCGTCTGCGCGTTTCATGCTAAACGGAAGTTTTCAATGTAATAGACGGACATGCTCGAGATCCATTTCCAGTTCCTGGACAAGTCCATTTTCATCAAAGGGGTATGTGCACAACTACAGATGTACATACATATGTCGTCTGCTTCCGATATTTACAATGTCGAATCAAGCAAAGGAAAAGAATGACAACAACAAATTTTCCTGTCACGTGGATTTAACAAGCGGTTTAATTAATATGTTCATGTGTGCAAAGTGATATAATTCCAAACTTTCAACGTTATGGAAATTTACGGAATTATCCGGCAGTTACTGAATAGGATGAATTACGTCATGTTGTCTGATGGAAATAAACTAGCCTATAGTGTACGCAATATGGCGCCGTGTTAGTATGGAAAGTCCGTTAAGCATGAAAAGTGCAAGGGGATGCCAGTATGAGTGCCATTCTGGTCACAGTCAGTTAGAAATTTATATCAATGATTCAACTGACTTAGTTCTGTGCATTTTTTATCACATCAAACGTTTTCGTTATTGAAATCGGAAGCGGGGTACAACAAACGGGGATGTGAACTCAGACTATAGAGATGTCTGCTTTAGGTGTCGATAAACAGGTTCTAATCCACATTTACATTTGTCTATTAGTTTTGGGTTGAGGTAAAACCGCGGTACATCGTCAGTGCTCTAGAACCACCTATTATTTTGATTATGTTTTGCTTGGTTTAGTTTTGTCTTATATAAATTAAAACACAACGTTTAAATGATGTGCATGTGTAGGGATATAGATGTGAAGCATTAAGTAGGATATTTTCTAGATTTATTGGTTACAGATCACAAGAGCGTGTACGATGGCCTTTTATCTGGCGTCCATCGGGCGTTGTTTAGCATAAATTTGTTATCGCTACTTCTTTTAAATTACTGACCTTCTTGAGCATCTTATCTCAACTACTGCTGAAAAGACGGTCGTATAAACATTGGACCCTCACTGAAATACTTACAACCTTTTGTTGGTTCTAAATGAAAAACCTCAGACATCTTAAAACTACTTTTACTGGTCATATGTATACGGAGTTTTCAGAAATAAACCTTCCATGACGTCTAGTTGATTTCAGATGCTAATGGGTCCGATGTGACATCCAGTATGACTGCCATGGCATTTATCTTGAAAATCATGATATTGCTACTTCTCCTGAATTAACGTGAGGTTTTCACCAAGAGACATTGTATGATGTGTAGAAAAAATGTAGAAGAAAATGTTAAAATTGAAACAAATATGAAGAAATGTTGACGATTAAGGTTCTGGTTTGTAAGCTTTTTAAAATTTTGAATCAAAATCTTTTTAGTTTAATCTTGACTTTGAAATTCAGAATTGTTATGAATGTTATTCCGTGTTCGCATGAAACAGCAGAAAACTTTTTGTTCGTTCAACCTAACAAGAAGTTTCTTACTTTCAGAAAGTGAGGTGCACAGAATCAATAGAGTTGTTTCCCATACATCATATCTTTAAATCGTGAATACGGTTTGTGCATCAATATTTTCCGCCACCAATAAACGAGAGGAAGCACTTTGATTATTTAAAAAATCTATCTATCTATCTATTTATCTATCTATCTATCTATCTATCATTTCATATTAGGCTGCTGAGATGGATTGAAATGCATAATAGGCTGCTGGCATGGATTGAAGTGAATTCCCTTTTTATTAACATGGCAACCTAGGTAATACCTAAAATATGTGTGTTTTATCAATGGTTGTTTTAACTGGCTGCATACTTCAGTAAATCGTCTATCATTTCATATTAGGCTGCTGAGATGGATTGAAGTGTATAATAGGCTGCTGGCATGGACTGAAATGAATTCCCTTTTTATTAAAATGGCAACCTAGGTAATACCTAAAATATGTGTTTTATCAATGGTTGTTTTAACTGGCTGCATACTTCAGTAAATCGTCCATATTTTGCAATATTTATGGTATAAATTAATAGCTGTTTTCCATTTTTAAAACATCTTTTGCGTGATCTATCAATTTGTTACAGTGCAAGCCTGCACAGGATTTCGTGTCCAAGTGTACCAGTTTGTGTCACTTGACCTACTTATCAACTATTAAATGTACAGGTAGATAAAAACGGCTTCTTAGAAGGCATACCTGTGAAATCGTCCGTTGAGCCTTCTTTATGGTTATTATAAAGAAAGATGAAAACAAGAAAAGTTAAGTGTATTATAAACTTTTTGTTTGGGGAGTTTCCTCAATAAATATAAAGATAGTGTGAGAAAACCAATAATAAGGCTTTAGTTCTTTGTATTACTAAGTATAATATAGATTGAACTCAGGGTTACTTAATAGATGAACATTAGCAAAGAAATTATCTGAATAATAGAGAGTTAACCAATAAAATCCGAGGTCTGAGGCCTGTTCAGTGCCGGATTACCCGTTAAGCACATCAAGCAGTTGCTTAGAGCACCAGCCCAAAAGGGGCACCAGAAAAAAATTCAAATTAATGCTGACAACACCGAGTATTGTCCCAACTGTTTTCGCTTTTAATATGAGTTTCACATTTTGTAGTTGGGGGGGGGGGGGCGTGAGCACAATAATATTTTCAGTGCTTAGGGTCATGGCAGGCCTTAATCCGACATTGGGTCTCTCTCTCTCTCTCTCTCTCTCTCTCTCTCTCTCTCTCTCTCTCTCTACACGCACGACTGTTGCTACGATTTCTCTTTTGTGCATTTTCTTATCTTCTTCACATAAGCTTTTGCCAACTGTAGTACCCCGATCACCTCCTTCTCCATCATTACTTTGATTTCAAAAACAGAAAAGACAAATACCAGAAGGCAGAATTGGGGTAGTTTTTTTTTTTTTGTAATGTCAGCAAGAAGAAGTACTTGTTCAACAATAACACGAAGAGGAAATCAGAAAGCAAGAAGAGGAGAAGATGACAAATTTGAACAGTGAGAGCAAGGAAAAGATTTCAAGCGAAACGGTTAAAATACAATTTTCCGAAATTAAAACACCTGAGAGAAATAACGAAACTTTGACAGCCACACCCAAGAAAATGAGAAATTTACGTTAACACAGATGAAGCAGAATGGAATAAAATCATGGAGGAGAACTAGACATTCGGGCATAGCCAAACAACGAACAGGAGCAGAAATACTTTTGCAGAAAACTGTCAGGTCAGAAGAGACCGTGTGTAGAGTTCATGCAAGCAACTTCAAGCCTTGTTGGCTCCTCGTTGTACTTTGAAAGTGTATCATCAAGATTTTGTGGTGCTCTCCTGTTTCGTGGACGGGATTTTACCAGATTGCAAATACATTCACGTTTGTTATAACCATGATCAGTTCGATGCCATTACGAGTATCACAGATTTTCTCTGATACAGTTACTATTGCGACAAATGTGACCGAGGACTGAACAATCGGGAACCACATATATATTGAGGAGAGAGATGTCGTGGGTGTTCATCTTCCAGACGATGCATTCCTGTTAGAATTGTTGCGAAGATTCGAAACTTGGAAACAAGAGGTAGCTCTTTATGCCAAATACATTGTGTGTGACTGGTGAAGAAATCCAACATGAACTTTGTCTACCTTTCTAAACGAATTTTTCTTGATGCTTTTACACCATGACATATTTAATATATAAGATTTATAAAATGTATTGTGCTGTTAATCGAATCTCAGAATTGTAAACACAGTTCTTTTGGCGTCATCCTTCTTTCTCAAAGTAACAGACGGTAAGTTAGTTCGTCAAAGTTGGAAGGCATTGTATTTTTACCACCCCTTTAACATGTTGATTACTGGATCAAATGGTTAAGATAAAACAGAATTGAATTTGTCAAAGACGGAATCAAACAAAAACCAAAATTCTTCGATTAATGTAGTCCTTGATGAAAATAATGTACAGGAGATATTTACTGTTTCCAATGGAGCCATATAAATAAAAAAGCAATTGCATTTTTATCTGTAATGCGATTACAGTACAGAACAATATATACAAGGATTTGGTAGAAAAAATAATAAAAGAATACTGTTTAAACAATTTGCAAGTCGAGTATTCCATAATTATGCCCATATGCTTTGTTAACTACTGCTGTTAAGAATAGCAACGAATCAACCAATACAAAAAGGCTGAGTAAGGTACAATACTACCAGGTACGAAAATCAACCAATACAAAAGGCTGAGTAAGGTACAATTCTACCAGCTACGAAATTCAATAATACAAAAAGCTGAGTAAAGTACAATTCTACCAGCTACGAAAATCAACCAATACAAAAGGCTGAGTAAGGTACAATTCTACCAGCTACGAAAATTGACAATAATATAAAAATAGTACAAAGTAAAGATGCCATGAATAGGTTGTTCTGCAAATACGTTCATTACATGAACAAACAATCTCTACAAACATCTGTATTCACTAATAAACCTTTGCACAGAGAGAGAGAGAGAGAGAGAGAGAGAGAGAGAGAGAGAGAGAGAGAGAGAGAGAGTTAAAATTATAAAAGAACATATTTTCACTAATCTACGACATTCATATACTGCAATTGTTCAAATTTCTGGTTGTTTCGTTATTTACATAATGCTTACTTTATACCCACAACATAAAATGTATTGTCCTAAATATTTGAATAACGAATCACTGAGATGTAAGTTACATCTCATTGATTCGTTATTTCTATTCTCAAATTTATTTGCAAATATTAAAAAGAACCCACTTTCTACATGCGATTTGAATTATCTCAAGAAAAACGGTTTCCATTGATAGAAATACCTTCCTGTACGTCTACAGCTATCATTTCTTTCTGTATATTTCCTTCAATATTCAACCGTCCAGTAACTTCTTTAGATGACTATCTTTCACCTTTTTAGTGACATTCAGTTAGTGCCTATCAGTGACATTTAGTGGTCTTCTATTACTTCCGGTGTGAGTTACTTTTCCCTACTTTAAACAGGTTGTGATGCCTAAACAGTGTCCTTATTGCAGTTGCTCGACATCGGATATGAGAAATTTAATAGTCACTTGAAAACCAAGCATCCTGACAAATCAGATGAATTTAGCTCATTTAGATATGTAAAGCCTCCAAATATGCGAAGAGTGGAAAGAATGAAAGGAGAACATACAGCAAACAGAGATTTAAAATGTTGAAAACAGTCTTGCCGAGGCGGATAAATGAATAAGAATTGAAGAAGGGTAGAGTTCATTATAGTGTGCAAGGAATTAAACATTCAAAGAGAACAATAAAATACCTGTATACTAGGCTACGAAATATAGAAGTCTGAACGAGTTATAGTAATAGTGACATAGTTTGGTGAAATTATGGAGGATATAAAAGATATGAGAGAAGGAAAAAAAATTAAAGGAAAGGAGGAAACGGAAACGAGTAAAATGCCATTGATGGTATCGGTTACATCATATACAAGTTAGGGACATCAACAAAGCAACCGGCTGTTCAACACGCTTTTGTACATTGACACTTGACAAAGCAGATAGCTTATTAAGAAAATAGACCAACAGTTCATTCTAACGACAACCACTATCATGTTGTAACAGCGATCCTGCTGCTTTTGTAGGTACTCGACTGCTTCTGTTACTTTCATTAAAATAATTGCAACGTTTGGTGATTTATACAAAGTCGGTAATATGTTGTAACAAACGTAGAATATGTGTGTGTGTGGGGGGGGAGTGTGGTGTTTATTTACGTCTCCTATATTTCGGATAGATTTTGGAGATTATGTGTTTAAATATAGGGACTCGGTTTGGAGAGTATATTTTCTACAACGAGTACTTAACCAGTAAGGTACAATCGTCATTTTACTAAGACGCGTTCACATACCTTTATGGTAGCATTGATTAGTTACATAAAATGATCCCCCTCTCCAATTTCGTAATCTAAGGGTTTTTGGATGTTCTTAATAATAGGTGTTTATTAATTAGTCATAGGAATATGTCTGAGTGTTTGCACTGGGCAAGAACAACTATATCAATGAGAAACTATACAATCTTGAAAGTATGGTCATAGGTTAATTGTAGTAAAATTATGTGTGATAATAACGGGTTAATAAACCGTTCAATGGATACAAACAATTGTCTTGCGTTCCTTGGAAATGGGGTCAAAAATACATTACGTCAGGTCATATTAATTTTAAGCAGATCCATTTAATGAAAGGATTTGGAGAAGCAACTCTTCGACGATGAATGACGTTTACTCGTTTGTTTGTTTTTTTTTTTTTGTTTTTTGGTTTGTTTTTTTTTTTGTTGTTGTTTTTTGGGGGGGGGGGGGGGGGGTGCTATTTACTGTTTTCGGATCTGATAGGATTGTACATTAATTAGATCTTTGGTAACAATGCACCACTCAACTAGATGGCTTTTTCTAAAACAAGACATGAATTTGTGGTCTAAAATGTCCAGTATGGTTGGGTCCAGGATTAGTATATCAATATCTGAATCAACACAGTCTTCAGTACAATGTTTTTTTTTCATATTCATTACGTTGTTTTCTAGTTCTCTATCATATTGCAGACCTTGAAAAACCAAACATTTAATTTTCTATACTGATTGCTAAAAATGCATACTAAACGTTACTTTTTATACATTTTAAAGCAACTTCATTATGTATTATCTTATTTCTGTGCACGCGAGCATATGTGTGTGTGTGTGTGTGTGTGTGTGTGTGTGTGTGTGTGTGTGAGAGAGAGAGAGAGAGAGAGAGAGAGAGAGAGAGAGAGAGAATTTTAAAAAATGGAGTTATATTGGTCCAGTTGCAGAGATTCGAGCTGTGGATATGCGAGCCGGAATACGGTGATGCATTGGGACAGTGAAGCTATGAAGCAGCCTTGAAAAGAAATGGAAAGAGTTTAATAGCTTTGTAACTGAGTCAGAATTCGAGCTGTGGATATGCGAGCCGGAATACGGTGATGCATTGGGACAGTGAAGCTATGAAGCAGCCTTGAAAAGAAATGGAAAGAGTTTAATAGCTTTGTAACTGAGTCAGAATTCTTATTGTCTAATCTACTCAGACCGAAATATTCAGTTATTGTGCAAGGTGTAAAGGAATCCATGAGCTACTATACCATTTGGTTTTACATGACCTACACAGCAACATTTTTTGTATTTAAGCTTCGGCAGGAGATACCCAGATTGCGTTGTAAAGCCTACCCTGTATCGTCGTTACTACACGGAACAGTGAATAGTACACCTGTATGTCAATTTCAGTTACTGCGAATCACAATGCACAGAAAATGTAAATATTAGTATTCTTTCTTTATTAAACTTTTTGTAAATATATACAGAAAGCCGAGTATGTATGAAATTACGGTTTTTATATATTGAAAGTATATTACAGAGAATTATTCAAAACCGGGCTGACTAACCAGGTGAAAAATAAAAATAACTTCTAGTAAAACCGCAGACAGTAACATAAAATCATGCAAAGGAAGAGTTTTGTACCGGCCCAAACATTGGTCAATGAAATCAAGATTCTGGGGCAGTTAGTTCAAATATCTCCCACAGGCTGGATATTTAGGATATAGCCCATCCATGTTATCACAAGCTGGAAATTAACGGCACTGTCATTTCCTCTTTAATTAAAAGAATTATAGATCATTAAATTCTCTGTTGATACTTGTGTTTGCAAATATAAGGAAAAACATGTTACGGTTTGTCAATATCTACTAGAACTTTCAGACAGTATAATTTTTATTTTGAAGTTAGGTGACAAATCAAAAAATAAATTTCTTGTTATAAATTAACGAAAATCTTGATACTTGGTACATATTCTGCATAAATAATTTACGTATTAAGAAAATTGTAAAAGATTAAATGACATTTTCGAGTGAGCGTTATTTGATTTTCATAGCTGAGAACCTCCTGAGGAATGGATCATTTCTTCTTACGTATATTGAAAAGTGGTCACTACTGCCGAGTTGTAACTAACTACACAAGAAAAGTGAAAGGAATGAATAGCAAACTGACATATCTGGCAGCATGTGAGATCCTGTGGCAGGATGGAAATAGACCGTAACCTATTATCAAAAAACAAAGATTGCGTTTTGAAGCAAAGTCATTGTTTCATTTCATTCTTGTTGACATCTTTGCAGCCCCAAAGAGTAATGTGGTCGTTGAAGTCGCTAGGTAGAATAAAAGGTGCTGGCAATTGTTCAATAAAATGGTTCACGATCAGATTGATTGATTGGAGGGCTTGAAGAAAGATTTATTGAACAAAGAGTTGTATATACAGACCAATGCACAACTATTTGAGCTTTGTAAAAAGTTTTGTTATTCATGATGATGGATACTCCTCCAAGGCCCTTATCAATATTTTTTTATAAAGCTGTTTAAGGCCAGGAAACTTTTGAAAATGAACTCTATAGTTTTCTTTTTCGGAAAGTGTTTCTGAAGGCAAAGCATTATTATACTGTGTTCTTTAAGTAAGCAGCTTGTTTCATCAATATATGGTTTTTAAGCCTCTGCAATACCATTGTGCTGTCAAACATATTTATGAAAGTGGTGAGATATGGATGGATGGATATATTGATGGAGTGTAAGGTATGATAGAGGGATGGAGGGTAGGGTATATTGATGGAGGCTAAAATAGATGCATGGAGGGTACGATAGATAGGCAGACGACAGCATATACAGATGGAGGGTAAATTATTTGGATGAAGGACTGGATAGACAGATGAATTATTTGGATGAAGGACTGGATAGACAGATGAAGGGTTTGATATATTGATGGAGGATAGGATAGATGGATGGAAGACAGGATATATGAATCGAGGGTAGGATAGAGAGATGGTTGGTAGAATATATATTTTTACAATAATTGTTCCTGTATAATGTTTTAAACTAAAAAGTGCACAGTAAATGTGGTTTCGATTCATGAGAAAATAGGATGGCTCGAAGATCATATATCAAGAAAAAGTATGATTCAGGTCTAATGCACATAAAAATGAGCAAAAGGTAAACATATAGAACGAAAACGCAAGTCATTCAGTTATACACAGTGTGAAAAACAATCTACGAACTTCGTTATCAATGTTATGCTTTTATGTTTATGCCATTTTTATTATTCTTGCAGACCATTGTCAATGTTCTATTGCACAATCTTAAGTGATATATTTACACACAGAAAAAATAATTCTATAATAACTGTATTAATGACGAAGAAAAGACCATTTTTATAGAATAATGGGGAGTTTTATCCATTCATCTATATATCAGACTTTCTGTCTCTCTCTCTGTCTCATGCCTGTCTTTCTCTCCATGCTGTCGATCGAAACTGACGCTGACTCTAGCGCATAAACCTACAAGTTGGAGAGGACTAGGCCTATAACCATATATCATGGTGCTTAAAGCAATATCCATAAGGGATTAATTCTGTGTAAATACAAAGGTCAGGCCTTACACTTCGAGTTCAAGCGTTTATGCACAGGACCAAAAGACCAGGCCTATAACCCTATATCAATGTGCTTATGGGTACGTGAGAAAACTTGGCAGTAGCTTCTTGTGCGTCGGTGATTCTTCCCAGGCTCTTCCTCCACCAAATATATTGGTATATCATGTGCTAAACCTTGAAACCGACATCGTACCTTTGTGTCGAGGTTCAATACATGTCATGAATATAAATTAGCATCAGCCAGTGCTTTTGCTCTTGAGCTGAAAAACGTCTACCTGTAATTTATCAAACTCAAGGTTGTTACACGACACATGATAGCGTTGTTTACAACGGCAAAATAAAGTAGCTTCCAAGTGTAGTCAGAATTTGAGCATAGCCAAGATGGGAGACACCACGACATTAAGAGATCTTTTTAAGGCAGTCCAAAAGTACACAGGTGCAACTGCGAGAATTTGTTTATCACTACTTATGTCTTCATCACTGAAGCGTAGTTTGCAACTACATATATAGCACATGAGCTGAAATTAAACTCATTTACCTGAAACTCCTACCCTCCATCAACACCAACATCTTCCTATGTTTTTTCTGTTTTTCTCATTTATTGTCTTACAAGCATATAGTTTCAACTATCAATGCTTATAAGATACTGTTTAATGTCATTACAGTATTGTATTTACGATTCTCTTTTAACATCTCATTGGTATGATTCATTATTTATTTTTGTTTGCCTTTATTGCTCACATTAGTAGCATTATTAAAGCACACTTTTATTGTTAGTGAGGAGAGAGCTTGAAATAAAATTGTGCGCTTTGCTCAATTCTTTATATCACTTGTTTGATTTTCTGTACTTTCACGATGATTTTTGTGATCTAAAGCTGTAGAAATCAACAATTTGATAAAGTTTCCCAAAACAAATCCTCCTATTGAATCGGTTTGAAGTTTTAAGTTCGTGACACTCGGATATGAACGTATTAGAAATATTACACGCTACTTTATTCCAGTTGCAGTGATGCCAGGAGAACACAAAATAGCATCAGAAAGTAACGTATTAGAGCTTACATACTATAGAACCATGTAAAAACATCAAACGCCTCCCCTCCCCAATCATTTCAAATGAAGTTGTAACCGATTTAATAAATTACGTCCATTGTTAGATCATCCTGATAAAATGTGACCATGTCTTGCGCATTGATATGACGGAAAGCCCAGAAAAACAAGTCTTAAACAAGTGTACGTCCAGTTTGAAGGGCAAAGAGGATAGTAAAATCTATAGTTATCGCAAGGTACGTAGGATAGCGAGAATATAATTTTGAACACTTGGTATTTTTGGGGGGAACAGGTTTGTTAAAAATTATTTTGGACGATAGAGAATAAATTCTTTTTTTAAGTCTATCTACGTATTCTCTAAGTGGGAACCAAATCCTTTTGTCAAAGCTGCGATGACGATCGGCTGTGAAGACAGCATGATATGCCAATAATGTATGTTAATAGGTCGTCACCGCTGATCTTCATGGCAGCTTTGACAAAAGGATTTGTGCAGACTTAGAAAATACATGCATAAACATTTTTAAAAAATGAATTCTTTATAGTCGAAAATAACGTTTAGAAGTAGTTGTAATCCATGAAACATGTCTGTAGTTTTGCTGTCAAGTTCACAATATTTGCTTTTATCTACTTTTAAATCATAATTATCAATCAAGTCCTTTCAGAATTAAATAAAACATCGAGAGAGAATTTTTCTTTGCATCTATTTCTGACTAATGCACATTGCCTCTATTAGAAGAATTTTTGTAATCCATAATTTATAGTTAAATAATGGATGCATCCAACCAATCAGAAACTATTTTAAGCTGCTTAGGTAATTTCATTCGAATTTTTGATGCTCTTATTTTTCTCTTTATGTATTTTTTCTCTGATATAATCTTTCTCGACTGACATACCTTTTTCTGGACATGTTTAAGGCAAACAGCATGTTTGCCTATATTTCCCAAATTTCCCAAGATAGAGATGAGAATTTGACAGTTAGAACCTATGCTAATTTGAGGTAGATCTTAAATTAATACCTCAGTAAATCAAACGTTTTCACATACCGGAAACGGGGTGTAAGCCAGTATGTTAAAGTTTATCTTAAAGGTTATATGTGGCTTACAATTTTGTATCAGTGATTGGTAATTTGAGAACTTTATGGCTTACTATTGTGTATCAGGGATGGTAATATGAGAACTTTTGGCTTACAATTTTGTATCAAGGATGGTAATATGAGAACTTTTTGGCTTTAAATATTGTATCAATAATTGGTAATATGAGAACTTTATGGCTTTCAATTTTGTATCAGTGATTGGAAATATGAGAACTTTTCAGAGTAGATGTTCATATGTTGTCGCAGTTGACCGTAGTTATAAACATATGTAAATTTTCCTTCAATGGTAAAGTTCGAATTTTTTTCCTTGTTCGTTCGTTTCTAAAGTAAAAAAAAATATTTTTCTCTGACGTTAAATATTTGAAAGACACTACTAAATTTACTAAATTTCCCTTCCCATTTGCTTCTGAAACTGTTCATGTAATTGTTATCGTTTGTTTGTATCGAACACAATTTTGCAACTGTCTTCTCAGACATACAGCAGTTTTCAAAACGGTGCTTTAAAAAATAAATCTGTAACATAATCCCTGAAAAGAAGGTTGATTTTATTTTATACAGGTATATGGGTGTTAAGACTAATGTGTCCATTATTTTCATTACACCCTGTATTTGGGCTATATAACTTCAAGTGAGAACACATGAACTCAACATTGTACTTGATGCCAACTTACACGTGCACCTAGATTATATTATTGAACAAATGGGTAAAATATTTCATAAACTGGCACGAGAAGAAGCAATTAATTGTTTTTAGTACTTTTACTTATTTTCTTTATTTTCGGCGGTTGTGGGTGGCAATACTTCACTACAAAACATTTCATACCTATTTCGAAACAACGTCTGTAAAATGTACATCCATATCTTCATACCATAGCGGCCATCTATTTATTGGTAACTGATGTTACGGATGAACTTCCTCAGTTACATGTTTTAGGGGTTAATTAAAAACTAAATCAGATTTTTGATACAGTATGTAGTCGTTTATAAGACGAGTCCAACTGCAAATTGCACAGACCCAAATTGCACAGACCTAGATCTGCGCCGGCAGATCTGAATCTGTGCAGTTTGTAAGAGGTCATCAGTAAAACATACGACATTGACCCTGATATGCAGGCTCATTATGCTACGACAGATCAGGATCTATATTCTTTGCAGTTCGACTCTACCTATAAGCGAGTACATACGGTTTTGAGAAATATCTTCAGTTTTGGTACATATCTTTCAAAGACCAAAGTATCTGATAAGAAAAAGAGAATAACTCTTAAACGTGATATGGAAGACAACACGGACTATATAATGTATAACGTGAATATTCTCTCTCTCTCTCTCTCTCTCTCTCTCTCTCTCTCTCTCTCTCTCTCTCTCTCATAAATTTACGTCTTGTATTGTTACGTTTCGGGGTATAATGTGTTGTCTTACAAACAAGTAGAAATCGATATTAATAATCAAAACATATATTTGTTAAATATGCGACTATACCCAATTCTCTGTAAAGTAGTCTGTGGGATGGTAACCCGACTCACAGCTACCTATATACGATGTTTATTACATATTTAAAACAAAACATCAACTAAAGCATATATGTCCATATAATTTAACAGCCCTTTTTAACTAGTACTGGTGATGCCTCCGTCATCTTCTTACTGTGGGGAAGGAAAAGGTAGAGGCTGTTACTTCTGTCAATATGTAAAACCAAAACAATTTCTTATGTGCCTTGAAATAGTGTCAACGTTCTTTTTTAATTCAGAAAAGATTGCAAATTTTTCATTTTGATAGGTTTATTTAAGGTAAAATGTATTCACTATATCTAAGTGTCTCAGTCCCCTCAAGGGCCTCTTGGTTCTTGTAAAGTCTAGTGGCTGCGGTTGGTTCGTACATAGACCGGTTTGAAAGAAACGGGTAATTCCATTGTTTTTAAGTTTAGTTAGGATCTCAGTCTGATGGGTTCTGAAAATATATAAAGTTAACACTTCTTGATAATTCCATTTAGCAAAGGGGCAGCTCGTCAAGTGTTAGGTGCAGATGTTGAATGTTGACATTATCCAAAAGTCTAAGATGAATTTCACCACTCCTGAACCGCTGTTAACTCCATGGCCTTCAGAAAGAAACGATGGTACAACTTCATAGACTGTATTTGAAGGAAGAGATCATTGATGGCAAAAAACAATAAAGACTTTTAACGTCAATATCGACACATCGTCTTCTATATAATTTCATACGACCGTCATAGATAAGTTAACACATCAGAACAATAGCGAATATGAAAAACCCCAGGGTAAACAGTAAACAACGATATGTACATGCAACTGCACGAGGTCAAACTTGGCTCCATTAAGAAGTAAACTTATCCAACGTTCAGAAGGAAGCCTTTTTTATTATTTACATATAGATAACAACGAATACACAGAATTCGTTAATTCGTGAAAACAAATTTCATATTACCTGTATAGTAAATATACATATTAGATGAGCACTTTAGATTAAACTTTGTTACACTTAATGGATCTCGAGAAAAGGTGGAAAAACAGGGGAAATATGAATCCAAAGACCTATATGAGGCTTTTAACCGTAGTTACTCTGTATGCTTGAGAAAGGCACTTAGCAACCATATCCTCGACACAATATATCCAATAATGTGTTAAAAGTACCAGTAAAGCAAACCAAACCATAGCGTGGTAAGCACACGAAAACAAAATTGCATTTTCTTCTTATGTATGCGCACCAAATCCTGTTTTGTATGGAAAGAAAATTCTGTGAATAATTTTGATGAAGATAAACATTCAAACTAAAAAAGTCAAAACTATAAATAAAGTACATCAATATTTATTAACACGGAAAAATTTGATGAATTTCAATATGTACAAGAAGAGTAATAATAAGTTTAACCGCGATCGTTGTACCGAAATTGAAACAGATCCTGATCCCATCAAATCCACTCTCTGCCTACGATGGTTCCTAACCTGGAATTATATATATATATATATATATATATATATATATATATATATATATATATATATATATATATATATATATATATATATATATATATTGTTACGTGTAGGTTCGTACAAAAGTAACAGAAGAAAAGAGTGAAGCCAACAAGCTTTGTAAGTTTTAACAAAATAATTTATTTCCCCAGAAAACAAGGTAAAAATATGAAATAGGACTTACGGTTTGTGAATATAATCCAAATATTAATCCTAGAAATGAAACATATAAATCCTATCACTAAACAGTTCTAATTGAATCCAGGTTCGAATCTCAATGAAGTTCCAATATGGAAGGCGATGACGTCAGATGAGGTCGTTGTACTGATGGCAACAGTTCCTCGTTGAATCACAATTTATAATGTTCTGTTTAGAATTCCAGAATAAATTTCCACTAAATGTCTTTGTCCCAGAATTTTTATAAAGAAGAGCACTTGTGTGTTTTCTAGAGAATATAAATTATTAAATCCACAAAATAGAAGAAGTCTAAATCAACTGGCATCAGCATAAAAAAACACCTTGAGCTCTAAAGGTGTAAAATTACGACTGACAAATTTACTAGAAAACGTCTGTTTTAACCCACGATCTTAGATCACATGGTGGCTCACGTGACGGGGCTACGTGATCACTAATTTGAAGAGCGCAGTAAAAAAATGCCATTTAGCACGTAGTCTAGAATAGCCCTATCTAAGAATCAGATTCTCACTCTGGAAATAAATAGAAAAGAAAGGCTGTTTACAACTTAGGTAACACGTGGGCCGAACATGATCTTGGTAATAGCCAATCGCTTTCATTCAATGTTTACAAACGTCTCAACCAAGGTGAGCTAAAAGTAGTGATAAAGCAACCTTTTACGTTCTACTCAGGACAAAACAGAGAAGTGAATTTCCGAAAAAAGATTCAAATCCAGTGAAACTTATCATTACAATAAAATGTAATGAAACAAAAATAAACAAAGAATTTAAAACTAACAAACAAGCAATTTAATTACATATACGTAACTATATATATATATATATATATATATATATATATATATATATATATATATATATATATATATATATATAGGCTCTCGAGCATCAACCATCAACTCCTTATACAAGACGGCCATACGCTCATTAGATAGGATTGTAAGTAAAACGTCATTGGTAAGGACTTGAACCCGAAACGTTCATACCTCACTCGCTAGGAGAACGGAATTTAACGCTTAGCTACATGAGTAAAGCCGCTGAAATTTCATTAAGAAAATGCAATTTACGCACCTAAAAATATTATTACAAACTGACACTTATATAACAAACAGAATACATGATAGCTTCTAACCCGGGATTCCACATTATTTTGCTTTGATACACGATTTTATGAAAGAGATTTATATAGAAAAACAATCACAACTGGTTTGCGATTTAGAATGAGTTCCATGCAGAAATCGAATTCGTGCTGCGAGTAACGACAGCTATCACCTATCTTAGCATGAAGCAGCAGCTCTCTAATCAGCACGGCTGTGCGCTCATTCCCCAAAAAGAATGTAACAAACTCGAAGGTAGTAGGGATACGAAGTACCCAAGAATCTCACTTGCTTTATATCACACTGACAGAAGGGGACTTGAACTTTTATTTTGGATGCAACATTATATGTCTGGTTGGATGATCTATCTATCTATCTATCTATCTATCTATCTATCTATCTATCGATCGATCGATCGATCGATCGATCAATCTATCAATGAAACCATAACGTTCTCAAATGGGCCTTACGATTACATAGACGAGAAAAATGTTTGAGCTGTGATAACTTAATCAGTCATTTTTGAAAATGGATACAATAATATCACTGATCTAAGACTGTCTCCTGAATGGTGAAGTACTGTACTGAAACTCAGAATGCTTCGGGTTCAAATCTTACCCAGATTAACCAAGTTCATTTGTGTGTTCCTGGGCAAGGCACTGCAACCTCAATGCCTCGGCACTAAATAACCTATAATTACTCTCAGCTCTTCGGCACTAAATAGTCATGTCGGCACTAAACAGTCCATCAATAGTCTCATCTCAGCACTAAATAGTCCACCAGTACTCTCATATCGGCACTTAATAGTCCATTATTATTCTCATATCGACACTAAATAGTCCATCAGTACTCTCATATCGGCACTTAATAGTCCATCAGTACCCTCATATCGGCACTAAATAGTCTATCACTACTCTCATCGCCTAGGCACAAAATAGTCTATCATGCATTGATATTCAGTTGAACGCCACTCAGTCGAATTATCATAGAATAAATTGTTGTTGATAGTAAAATCTTTTGTCTTTTTGGTTTGCTGTAAAACTAACGTCATTCACAACGCAGGCGACGTTACTGAATTACCCGTATAAAATCGTGACATATCAAGTCACATGCATGAGTTGTTACAAAAAAGAGATATTAAAGAAGCTAAGGAATAATTTTTAAAATTAATCAATTACAAAGCAAATCATAACTGACAATTAAACTTACTAAACTGAGTGTGGAGTCTATTTTTTTTCCTTCTCGTCCTCATCATCATCGCCCCACATGGACTTCCCAATATACCCAATAGCCTCAAAAGGCCCTGTGACGGTACGTCCAACTACTGATCCTGGCAAAGCACCTATTGTTTTTGCAGCCTTATCAGCATCACTTCCTCCGCTTTGTTCCCCATTTTCCACGGCATCCTTAATTCCTCTGATAGGACCCGAAATCACCCCACCTACTGCGGCTACGGGTACCCAGATTGGAGCTGTTATTATCGTCATAGCTTTCCTCATGAAGTCCGACATCTTTAGTCTTCTGGGATAAAATTGGAAGGCTTTGCAATCCTAGAAGAACGATTCACTTAATCTGAAGAAAAATGAGAAAACATTTTCAATACAGATCTTATCCCACTTATTCCAGCTGCACGAAGATCATGTTGTAAGTCATGTCTTTACGCATGCAATAACGTTTTTCCAGAAAAAGTTAAATATCAATCTTGAAGTGTCTGTTCTTTTCCAGAGTCTTAACAGTGATACTGTCACACGCACATGTCCCTAATAATAGCTACTAATACAAACAAAACCCATGAAATCAAATGAATTGTATCGGGATGGTTATTGCTTACGCATATTGGAATATATACATTTGTAGCGTTTTCCGAAATATAAGATCAAATTTTCTCACGCCTATACCATTTCTCTACAAATTCCTTCCGATTTTTATTAATGTGTTATTTCCTTCCTTGTCTCAAACCTTCTTTTAGCACATCTCCTCACACAAACAGGATGTTGTTTCCACCATTCATCACCTGTATGACACGTCATATCACATATTGTAAAAGTCCAAAATGAAACTGAATGTTTGATACACATTCTTGAGGTAACCTGACATGTGGAAATATGTTATCTAATCATCCCAGCTTCTGACTGTGAATGTGTGTATGAAAAAAAGAAGTCGGAAACTTTAAGGTGGAATTCAATAAAACGCGGTACGATTATTTAAGGACTTGCAATAAACTAAATATAAATGCTTCGGGTTTGTTTGTCGACTACTTCATGAGTACTGCCACGCTGATTACTGCCATAAACATGTAAGAGACTGCACACCATGCACCAAAGGACGCTGATCACATGCATTCTTCTCCGATTTACCAATGACGGGTTAAGGGAACAATGCTTACGAGATCCAGGCAATACATCATACACAACCCCCCAATCCCCCCCCCCCCCAACAAACATATAAGATAAATCACACAAATACAACATAAATCACATTATACTCGGAGTGTATCCATAATTCAAGAACAATCATCCTCGAAAAATCGACAACATGACAGGCTTCTATGTGGCATGGCTACGAAACCAATCCACGCGGAGTTCCAAATCGTATAAGCACCATACACCGAATTCCGACTAGAACCAATCAGAAAAAAATTTGCAAATATAAATAATTTAGATATTATGCTATTGCCTTCACAGATTCTCTTTGTGTTTCAATCAATGTTTAAACTGGCTAAAAAACTGATCTGACCACCTCCCCCACTTCCAAGACTATCTACAAAAAAGGATGTTGCATGACAATTAAGTTACATAATTTCTGTAGAAACGTAAGAAGCTTTCTCATGCACGGCATGCATTTAATTACACAATAGTGACACCTGTGTCAACATCCAGCCGGTTTAGTCAAAGAACAAGGTTGCACAATAAAACAGAATTTCAGTATTACAACACAAGTCAGCCAAATTGCAAATGCAACTCGTCTTTCTTCAATAAAAGCATATATTATGATGAGAATAGATGTTAGTATTACAGAACCTATTGAGTACGCTTCTGTACTAACAGTGTCACTACTTTATTATTTGTGTACACAGGGTGTATCTGCTTTTGCAGGCACACAACCTACAAATATTTATTATTGATTTTATGTCAAACTGGGCCAAATAAATTGCATACGCAAGGATCGCGGATGACATGAAAGCCCTCCTTTGTGATGAAAACCAAAACTGCTTTAGAAATACCAGATTTAGAAGACGAAAAATATAAACTGGGATTTCTATCTAATTTGTTTCTCTTTGTATATTACAAAATGTTTCAGTTTAGACATTTACACCTCTGACCGTAACTGCTTTAGAAGTTACCTCACCTAATCTTTCATCTGCGTGTTATCGGTTCCAGTTGATACTACGGTAGAAAGATTACAACGTTCTGTGAAAAAAAAAAAAAAAAAACCTTACAGAGACTTCGTTAGTGATAAGTAACGGGGAAAGAGGACGCCAAACTTGCATTCGGATCGAATAAATAAATAAATAATGTGAAGTGAACGCGGATTGGCACTGGGTCTCTCTTTATGATTTCGACGTCCCTGGATAGCAGTCCCTATCACTGAAGAGTTCTAATCTATTTTAATACAGAATAACTCTTTGTACAATGTTCTGTAATTTGCTTGTTGGGTTTAAAGCCATTTCTTAGCGCAAGATAGGCATTCTGGCGGCCAGTATAACAGGTGGAGAAAGAACCCGGAAAAAAAAAAATTGGCAAGAACTGCCGACTCACGTGAAAAAAAAACTGGCAAACTATCACACATAACCACATTGGCTGAGCTCGAAACTCAAATCAAGAACAGAGGTGAGATGGCAGTGATCGGTAAGGCGAACGCTTTAGACCACTCGTCCACCCGAGACCCCGGTTTCTTCTATAAGCAAACTTAAAGTCCACATGTTTCTTGAAACTCTCGCAACATTTGAAAATAAATGCTATCTTTGTTATTAGCTTTTTACTTTTCTTCCGTCCTTTTGGTTCTAATTTGGGTATAGATTACATGTATATTGTTTTATGGTCTTATAAATGCTAGAACACTGCCATACTTCCAATCTTAACCCGTCAATCAACACACCGGCAAACATGGTTATGGGTATAAAACGGAATTGCGGAATCGGCAACGGGTAGAATGAAGAATCTAGTCCGCATATTTTTCTGCATAATACCTGTTGCCGATTACGCATTCCACTTTTTATCCATAACCGGCAAACGTAAGTGTTTCGGAAACTGGGATGCATATATATATATATATATATATATATCATACTGTGTCCGGACATAAAAAGACGAATAATAATAATAATAATAATAATAATAATAATTTTCATGAGTTGACGAAAAGTTCATTTCTTTTTTAATCATTGTCCCAGATATCTACTTGAAATGTTTATTACCATTATCTGCCCGATAGAATTTAGATTTGACTGGTTGAAGTCTTGGGCCTTGGGTAATTCTTGAGTGACAGACAAAATTACAAGCATTATAATTTAGTGATTACCTTTATGAGGTGCTACAGATAGGATGTCACACGAAAAATACCTGCTTGAGAATAACCCATCAGACAAAATACAATGTGTGGTCATTAATATGGAACATTTACGATTGAATAAACATATTTATTCCTTCTTTTAACTGCAGTCGTCAGAGAGGTTTGGCCAGGATGCATATCGCATGGAACAATATACGGGTTCTTGTGGTAAACATAAATAATTAATCTATATTAGTACAGCATTAACTATAGGTAACAATGATCTTCTTTGCTTGCAGTGGTATTGTGCTAACATAAATGCAGTTAATAGTATAATGATTTTCACTTATACGGCATCCAGTTAGAGAACTTAATTACTAAAGTTCAATAAAGTCAACGAAATATAAATAATAAGTCACCGAGACCTCTTTTTGCAACTAGGATGCAGTACTTATAAAGATGCATATTCTCTAAAAGGTTCATTATTCTAAGACGGATATTATGGATATAACCTCCCCCAAACTCTCGTATCGTCATCAGCTAGCTGCAAAAACTTGAAGTCAGAAAAAGATTTTGTTTAGATCATGCTAAGCTTTATTTAGTTACGGGAGTGGTATTAACCTAAATACATATCATTATCAGTTTTAATTTTTTTTCCTTTATATTGTCATACACATTTTACAAAACTGTTATATCTACGCCCTTTATCGTTTAGATTGTTGTTCTACATGCTTGCGTTATCAAAGTTCTTATCATCCAAAAGGATTAATTTTGTTGCGATTCTTTAAGAACTTACCTTTTAAGTTGCACCATATTGATAGTAATCTGACGGCGTGCCATTAATCATATGCTTATATACATACCTATGATTCTAGCATAAAACGTGCCTAAGAAATGAATATCAAAATACAAAATGTAACCCAAGTGACTAAAACAAGATTAGCCAAGACATATTTATGCACTGATTAGTCTTCATAAGCCGTGATCATCTAACCAATAGTATTGAATAGACAACCTAAACCTGTAGATGTTTTTCATAAAGGTCATGGATGCCTGACCACTCTGTTAGCTTTCTTGAAGGCCGGAGTAAGACTGTTGATGAAATATGTAGCTGCAATTTTGAAGGATTTATCTAAGGCTTTTGACTGTCTACCTCGTGATATTGTTATCCGCAAGTTAAGGGTTTTTCGGTATGTCTTATGACTCAGTAGGGCTCTTACTGAGCTATCTGTCGAATCAAAAGCAGCAAATTAAGTTGCAGGGCGTCTTGAGTAATTGGACTGAAATTCAGAAAGGGGTTTCACAGTGATATATCCTTAGTTCATTACTTTTAGTGTTTTTATCAATGATATCTTCTAATTTATTACATATGGCTCTTTATATAACTATGCCGATAATTAACATTTTGTACGCTTCCTCGCCGGATTTTTGACACTGATTTATATGCTCCTTGATTCCAACATTCAGACTGACCGGTTCACTGCTAACAAAATCCAATCCAACCTGGAAAAGTTTCAAGCATGTGTGTAGAAAGACATTCAGTATAAAGCCGGTACTAATTATAAACATTGTGCTGCCATAAAATATGAAGAAACTGTTAAACCACTAGGAATTGACATTGACTATCAACTGCAATTCGATTCACATGTAAGTAATTTATGTACGAAAGCCTCAAGGCAACGATCTGTCCTGAAATGTATTTCGTCAGAGCTCACTAGACTAAAAATAACCGACAATCATATTTATATTTATCCTCTCTAATTTTGCAATAAGTAAGAGTTTATGATAGCTGCTTGTGTTGTCGTCGTACACAAATTTCATAGCATGCTCTTCTATTTTTTCAAGCATGGTTTTTAAATCCTAATTTGGCTCTTCTTAATTTAATTTAAACTTAATTTTTTACCAATTGAATTTTTGTTGAAATTATCCTCAAATTGATGTTTTAATTTATCCAGATACTAAATTTACTTTTTGCCTTTTAAAATGATATGCTTACTGGTATTTGAAGTTTGCAATGTGTGTTTTGTCCAATTAATTTATTATGCTGTGTTTTAATGTCTTGTTGATCATGAATGTTTGTTTTTTGTAATGTCGATAAAAAGCTCATTATGCTTATGTTGAATTGTTGTTTTTAAATCATGCCGACGTTAAATAAATCTTATCTTACATGTAGGTCACTAACCTTCTTTTCTTGAAAGTTTTTGTGTGTGTGTGTGTGTGTGTGTGTGTGTGTGTGTGTGTGTGTGTGTGTGGACTTTTAACGTAGCTGTAATAAGTTTGCAGTCATATCGCTATGATGTCTGCAGGTGTGGCAGTTGATAGTGGACATCACAGAGCACTGGGGCATAATGCCGCAGACATGTAGCATGATGTTCTACCCAGTCACGTTATCCTGACACCAGGCCGACCAGTCCTAACACTAACCTCTTAATGCTGAGCGCCTAGCGAGGCAGCTGTTAGTATCATTTTTTTTTATAAGTCTTTTGATATTACTCGGCCGGGTACGAACCCGCGACCTCCCGCATCCGAGGTGGACGCTTTAACCACTAGGCCACCGGAGCGGTATCTCTTTCTTGAACAGGTGTGTTACTGAACTCGATGCATGCATTGATCTAGTCTAATGATTCGAGTATGAACAGTTTAAACACATCATTAAACTAAATCAAGGAAGCGTGAAATATGAATTGCAGTGGCCTGCAGTTGTTACGAGTGTGTGGTCCTCATAACGATGCATGCCTATAGGAAATTTCATAATTCTGGATATAATAGGCTGAATATAAAAACCAAAACATCTACGTGAGCATGAGCTACTGCAAAAACTTTATCTAAGCAAGTAAATGTGAAACGTGAGTCACAGTGACATTATTTTGTTCCACCGGTGAAGCACTAACAGAGATTCATACAATAGATTAGTTTGATGATTCTATCATGCACTAGAGAAATAAACTTAAAACGCAAAATGACCCCCAGTAAGTGATGCTTGAACTATGGGTTACAATGACCTACATGTTTATCAGGGTACAGTACACGTAAAGGGTACAGTACACGTCGATAAACATCTGCTCACCACGTTTCATGATTCCACGTATAAACGTATGTATACATGGTGCAAACAATTACGTGGTTATCAGCTACAAGCAAAGAGTTAATTATACCTGTAAAATGTGAAATGTAGATCAATCGACTTTTGTTGCAATGGTGTGGTACGAATGGGGATGCATCCAATTACGCAATTTAATAATTTTATCTTGAACAGAGTTTGAGAGACAAACTGATCACGGAAAAGTATATATCAAGATGCACTACTAACCAAGTCTCATGATTCCAGTGATACTACCATGTATACATGATGCAAAAGACTTTATCGGAAAGCAAAATCGTGACAAATAATTTACAAAAAATACATGTATATACAAAGGCAGCCCTATTAGTCCCCACCCCAGATGGCATGTGCGAATGAAACTCTCTCCAAAATGATTTCTTGGTCCAGTGAAGAAAGAATGGCCAAGATGCCGAAAGTCTCTGCATATGTATACGCTTTTATGTGTTGCTGGGGTAGCATAAGAGACCCACCCACCCCTACACAAGGAAATAAATACCTCAGTGCAAAACTCCATTAAGTCACATACACCCAGAGAAATAATAAATCAGAACAAAAAGTTTCATATATTAGCTTCCAGTCGGTTGATGGTTTATACCGGGATTTTCCTGGTTTCTTCCTCCACCAGTGATGCTGGCCCTTCATATAAAGACTATATTGCATTGAGAAATGGCATTAAACCGAAAACGAAAACAACAAAACTGAATTTCAGGATCTTATCTGTACAGGTAGTTTATTTGTCGGGTTTGACCTAAAGGCTAAAGGAGATGCCAAGAGTGCAGTTATAAACAATTTATGAAGAGTGCTTGTGAAATATAGAACCATATATTAAGGTAGCGAAGACCTTTCAAGCTGAATGTCTGCACCATCTTTATATTATACAAATATATGTAGTAACCTAATTCAGTAAGAACATACGTGATTGAACAAGGTATGATGAATAATAAATGTGAAATTTGCTATAGGGGTTATGTAATGCACAAAAGGCTGGAACAGGAACTATTCAGTTCCCATTGTATGAAGAAACAGTTCACAATGTGTGGGAATCAGTTACAAATATTGTGAACGATTCATATGCTAGCAGATAACTGTTCACTGTTGTGGTGCTGTTCCTCAGAATGCCATATTTAACACAACACTTGCAAAAGCTTATATAGTGATAGAATGTACGACACAGATCACGAACCGGATCATTTGTCTCTAGTACCATATGATTGCTTCGGGATCAATAGCACAATCAGTACAAGTGCAGAAGTGAAACTGTATCACGGGGAGAGAGCAAGGAGAGAAAGAGAATTATCCACATAGAATCCAATACAATTTTAACAAACGTCATACTTGACATAATAAGTTTGAAAGATGTTTTGATAACCGGGCATGCAGGGCCAGATTAAAGCTTTGGTAAGTCCTGGACTCTTAAGACGCGGTAGGGCCTTACTGATCTTCAAATACACCCGGAAAGCAGTCCTTAAACTGTCCCTTACTTTTGTGTATAATTATTCTAGCTATATTAGGTCAAGTATAAGACGGTTTAGACCTATATATGGCTTATTTAAACACATCTAATTTTATCCACGGCAACCAGAAGGTCCCCATGACTAGGGTGACCAGGGGCACTTGTCCCCTATGCCATCTTAATCCGGCTCTGCATGCATGATAGGTCAATAAAAAATCCAGAAATGGGTTACGACTCAGCAATATAAGAAATCTCAGTGATTATTTATGGTCTTAAAAATATTGTTGATTCATACAGTTCTAAAAGGAGACAATAATTTACAGAAACCACAAAGCGTTTACTGGATTAACCGCATAATCACCTAACAATTATTAACTCGAGTTTTAACAAATTTTACATTGACAGTTATTCTATAAAGTTTAATTTCAGAAGTAATCGTGATAATATATTGCATGCTAAAGTCCCTAAATTACTTAATGTACAATAAGGTATGTACCTGTAAATCAACAGAAAAGATAATGTAGATGCTAAAATATTCTATATATCTATATTGAGTCCGGTGCTCAGGCAAATATTCAAAATAATCAGTTAAAATCATTCAATTTTAGCCATACATTCATGGCCGAGGAAATATATTCTGGAGGAACAACCTGTCAATTACAACGTTTGCAATGGTATGCACTTGCACCAAGATAAACTTGAAGTACAGTAAACGTATTCCAAAAACCTAATAATATATTCGATAAAATCTGTTAATATATTCGATAAAACTTATTAATATATTCGATAAAACCTATTAATATATTCGATAAAATCTGTGATATCTGCTGTAGTGGCTGATTGCAGTCAAACAATGTTTACACTGAGTGTGATAAAGATTGGATATATAGACTTTATTATATGCTCATTTTTTTCTCCGTTAACTTTACATTGTCCGAATCGTGCAGTATTTTACGATATTGCATTCACGTGTACATCACATTGCACTCACGTACACGACACGTGTGCCCAATAGTGTCTTAGGAACTACTATGTAAACAAATCATGTACATTCACTTAGTAGACGCTTTACGTTTTGGTTGGTTAAATTTGTTTCTGAATGAACTAAAGCAGATGTTTTGTGGACTGCCACATACCAGCTGCTTTGCCACATTCCACGTTAACTTTTTTTGATACAATGTTTCGAATTTAGGCTAGCGATAGATGCCAGGTTTCATAAAATTGCTGGGACCCTACAAATAACATGCACTTGACAAAGCATAAACTGTCTTCTTTAGCTGATAATAAGAATGGCAAAAAATATACTTACAGTTTTACATCCTCAATTTCCTCAAAATGTACTTTCTTAGTTCTGCAAATCCGAATTACATGAGCCATGTCATGGGTTCTAAAGCTTGAAAACACATTTCAAAATTGTAATGTCATTTCTGCCATATTCCAAGTGCAATTACATCCTCCTTACTGCACTCAAAATGAAATGAACATTATATTCCATAGCGTCTTTTTGATAATTACAATTGAAAGAATTCATATTTTTCGCACATTATGATTTCAAACATTCAATGACAGAACAGAAACACACTTGTAGATGTCAACACGCTGCTCCGCTGCTGAAATCCGATGTACTTCATGTAGAATTGACACAGATAGATCCAGTCCATAATCACGAAATTTCGTAGAATCGACAAAAATACAAAAATCTATTCATTCCAGACAAAATGGAATAGTTGTTGCAATGCGCATTCATTCACAACATAATTCTAAATTTCAATTTTAAGTAGACACAAAAGCCATTTTCTTTCCAAAGTTCCAAAATGCTGTCTAGCGCGCGATGAAGTTCAAATTTATCTGGGCGGAGTTATGTGCGCATTAATAATGCTGTTCTTGTGAACTGATGAATCTGCTCTTGTGTATTTAGTTTTGAATACAGCATAAATTCAGTTACTTCATTTCTTGAAATGTATTTTTGTTTATATAATTAAGCCTTAGGTAGAATAAGAAAATGAGCATATAATAAAAAAGGTTACTGCATTTGTATGGGAAAATATGAACCCGTTTTGTCGGATAGATATACTGCACTCCCAAGGTCGTGCAGTATATCATCACTCATTCATATTTTCCCATACCAATGCAGTAACCTATAATTACGATTACATTTTTATCATATGGGTACGTTACTGTACAAGAAGAGTTACAACAGAAAGTGGTTGTACAAAGATGAATAGGTTAATTTTAATAGATCTGAACATAAATTAGGTAATTGATCAGAGTTAATCTATGTATGTAAAATAGTTTGTTTTCTTACTGATGGCTGTGGGAATTTAAAAGACGTAAAAAGAAGCAACCAACCTAAGAAAACAAGCTTTTAGAGGTAGACGCATCTTGGAAATCTTCAAAACTACTAAACGATTTCAATAATCATCCAAGACAAACTACCTATATGCATGATCTCCCTATAACACCTGCCAGAGAATCCTCTTACTGTTTCTCCCCTCCCTCAATTCTCTCATTCTTTCTCTCCTTAACATAGTTGTTTTGCTCTAGTTTTGCATAAATTTTTCTTAATTTGATTTCGCTTGTTCCTATACTAGTATAAGACGTAAAGGCATTTTTTATTGTCTATCCCTATGTTTCTTTGTTGGTCTATTTGTCTTCTGCCTTACCAACTAACACAGTGAGAGAGAAGGGGGGGGGGCACATTATGACATTTTAATATTGAATAATCTGTGTTTAGAACCTTATTATCGATTTTATATAGTAGAAAAAAGCTTTAAATACAAAATACTACGTGTGTGCCTCCTAACCTAGAAATGTATCGTATAGTCTCGCCAACTGCCATTGTAACTTTGTACCATTGGTATTGTGAACACTGTATTTAAATCCCATTCAAAGTGTGCATATACTGTTATAACAAACCAGGTTCTTGCAGGTTACTTGGTGTTGGTTCACTTTCAAGTGTTAAATGAGACCCAAATTCTTTTACTCTCTCATTCCACAGATTTCCCCGTATTTCGTCCCTTATGCGAGAGAGAGAGAGAGAGAGAGAGAGAGAGAGAGAGAGAGAGAGAGAGAGAGATTAAATTAATAATAATTAAACTAATATACTATTTCTAACTTCGTGCTTCAAGAGAAGGATAATGGAATGGGAGAGGAGGGTGATGGAGTTGGGGGGGGGGGTCATCATCATTTTGCACATTCGATGCTGCAGGTAATATACGGCGATGAAAAATCGTGCATTTGAAAAATAAACAAGAAACGACATCGCAAAACTAATATGAATCCAGCCCAAGAACATTTGGAATCTACCAATTCCGTTCTCAAGGTCGCACAGCTGCATAGGCCGATTCCACAAAAGAAACGAAGACAAAACACAAAAACTTAATTACTTTACAGAATCTATGTATTGTTTGGCTGTAGATATTGACAGAAGCAATACAATGAAAAAATTAAAAGAACAAGGTTGTACTATGGTAAGTGCTGCGATGCATTTCAAGACCTTAAAAACACTATTACAAGACTGTTCAGTTTCTACCAAATTCACATTCTATCTAAATTTTCATAACAATACTTCTTACAAAAAGAATTGTAAATAATTCCGTTTTAACGACGGCATTGGAAGTTATAATTCTATGTAAAGTTTTTTATGCATCCGACTCAGACTTTGAAATTTAGTAAGTTTATATAGAAGTAAAAATAATTCCTTCCAATGTTTTACTTTCTTGTAAATTTTAAATTCCAAATTCAGCTTTCCTCTAGAAGATGATATTTCTTTAATTTCAATCCTTTTATCATATATACCCTTTCATCTTTTGAGATTTTTATATTTAGTTAATTTTAAAGGCTCTCACTGCAGATAACAGACCGAGAAAACCCACAAACTTATTTGCGGATGAACATTTAATTTTCAAATCATCCAAACTTATCTACAAACCATTTACATTTCCTACATCTTTTATATGTCCTTTTGAAGCCGGGGGGGGGGGGGAATAAATCATTGCCTCTTAATTTTGGACTTGTGCCATAATAGAGTTTGCAAGAAAAAACATGACTCAGCTATATGTCTTTCCATCATATTGTGATTATTGAAAGCCTAACAAAAAGAATAGTTATCGTTTTCATTAAGAAATACAACAGTCCCGTGTGTTGGGACATGATTGCAGTGTCCCATTATGACAACAGATGGCGCAGATTGTATTATTCCTACTTCCACTATGTTAACATTTTACTTAGAATTTTCAGTGAGCTACATTGGAACTTCCGGGATGCATTTTGTTTTAAAAATTTGATTTCTTTTAACAGCATGGTAATTACGATATTTCATACAAACGCACAGAGTTAATATAAATTTCGAATAATTCAGTGTTGAATGTTGACGTGTATAATTCTGAAAATATGCTCATAACAGAATTAACATGAAATTGAAAGATTCGAAAGTGCTGTATTTCAGTATTACGTATGCAAATATTTTGAAACAAATAGTGGCAGAGGTAAAGATGCAAATAAAAATGTACACCCTAGGCACATAGAACATGCAAACGCAGAGTACTGCGAATTAGAATATGTGAAGTATATTAATCAAAAGGTATATGCATACATTTATAGGTATGATTTCCCTTCATGGATGTTACCTCACATAAAGCCTTTGAACTTAGGGCATGGACTATAGATCAGTGGTTAAGAAACCAAAATATACAACGGGAATCAAGTTATAAGTGTATATGTGCGTGCGTGAGTATGGGTATTGGAAAAAAGAAAGGTGGTACTTATTTACTCACTGTATGCAGCGGCTTGTTTGATCGCCTCTTCTTGAGCACTTTGCAGGTATCAGCAGCTAGACGGCGGAAAAGATTATATTTGTACCGACAGTGACGTCATCAAATGCCCTCTTGCAGAACACTCCATAGGATCGTGTACGTTGCCAAAATATGGTAGCGAGTAAAGTGTAGATAGTGTATGAGCATCTTCTGGAGACGTCAGAAAATGAGATCATTTTTTTTGGTCTTCTGTTGAATTAATTTGAGGTTTCAGTCACGTCTCAGTCATATTACACACTACTTTTACTCCCATTTCCATTCAGCTGCCTCGGAAATAAGTAACCTACCTGTATTGATGTGCTATTAAACGTAAAACGGAACCAAACCGATTTTCGGGGATACCAAGAAGAAAAGCAGCCTCTGAAAGTAACTTATCAAAACTCTTATGTCAGATATTGAGAAGAACACTTTACACAAGTATTCATTTCAAATCAAGTTATTACTGATTTAATGTAATGCGTCGGTTGTAAGATGTTCTCGATGATATGAACTGTTTTGCATTTTAACACACCTGAAGACCAGGGAAAATAAGGCGTGCACCCCTAATTTGCTGGGTAGCCAGCAAAGTGTACTGTATGGAGAACTACATTTAGGACTTTTGTTTTTACATAGCAAGGACCATGTAAGCGAGTCATCACAACTCATATTTGCATGTATCACCCTTCCGATTTCAGAAAAAAATTAACATATACCTTCAAGAAAAAGATATATTAGCCGTTAAAGTTAGCTAAGATGAACTGTTTACCATTATCCAGCAAAGATTATATATAAATTTAATCGTAACATCGATTAGCTAGCAGGTTTGTCTTTCTTCGAAACGTTAGAATCGATTCATACTCTTTATATATCAGATGCTGCATGAACTTTTATATACCTGTCTTGCAACTAGGTTTGTGATAGAGAACTAATGTTATTATGCGAAAACAGGTTAGCTTCTTTCGCGGAGGAGTGTAATTTTTGCTTGACCCTGTCTGCCCATTAACGGTTCCTATTCTACCCGATAATTTCAGTTCTTCACCAAACTTTGTTGATGGCGTTTATTTGGAGTAAGCAAAGATCCTGTCAATCTCTGAGAAAAAAGGTAAAAGGTCAAAGTCACCGAAAGAAGCTAAACTGTTTCCGCATAATAGCATTGGTTCCGTATCACAAACCTATATCAAACTTTGTCGACGACTTTCATTTTTCCTCATGTATGAATTAAAGTCAATTCCTTATTATCTAAATAAAAAGCATTGAGTGGAAGATGATCACCAGCGCTATCATTTTTTTTTTTTTTTTAATTTTGTGAACCAATGACACAGAGTACTACTTTCCTATCTCAGATGTCCTAAAAGGACATCTTCCACTTTCACCGATCATACAGACATCATATGCAATATTTATGACAAGCAATCAATTTTCTGATTATATTTGATAGTTTCAAATGACCTGTGGGTATATCTAATGCAAACAACTTATTCGTTCCTAAGGACACCTGTGTGCTCGATTCTCGTTGCAGAAACAGTTTGTCTCGTCTTACACGGCATTCTGCCAGAATTGGTTATAAAGTTGCTCTTTCATGCTAGGAATGAATAATTTAGGCTTATATCTTGTGGGATAACCCTCCAATACCGCATTTGGTCTTCTATTTTGATTGATATGTCTCTTCAAGGCCAGATCAATCCGTACCACTCTAAAGGAACTATTTGGTTTTTATTGATAATAGCACGTGTTTTTATTTTTATAAAGACATTATGAAAATCTGGTAACTTATAATGTACATTTCCTACATTGGTAAGACAGTGTTTTTATGTTTGTTTTGTGGCGTTTAATGCTATTTTTCAGCGTATGAAAGGCTATAGATGGCGGCCAGTTTATTTGGTAAAGGATGAACCCGGGAAGAACCAAGTTGGTCAAACCGAGGCTCGAACTCACGCAGACAAAAGTGAGATACATGAGTGATCTGTAAAGGACCCGGGGCCTCGGCACGATATACATGAAGCTATTATAAGTTTGGCCCAACACCAGCTGTAGCACTAAAACTAAATGCAATGACTTTTAAACATCTCCCGCTTGAATGTAATCTTCGTTTACTAGGAGCGAGTATAAATACGTTAGCTTAAAAAGTTTTATGACAGTAAATTATAAGTACAAAAAAATGAACACAAATAACAATAAAATCTGATCTTGACAAAAACGGGAACTTAACATAAAACCCACATATAAAACCTTATTTCTTACTGAAACGAGAGCAGATGCCATCAGTTTTAGACATGTGAAGCTCCTTAAAACAAGCTTTTTGCAGTCCTCTTTATAGAATGTGATGGAGTTGTGATAGCTCATTTGATAGAGCGTATGACTCGTAATCCGATGGTCGAGAGTTCGATATCCCCTCCCAGACTAGCCCGGGTTGGCTCCCTCGGGATGTCCCTGGGGAACACACTCTGAACCCATTTCCACGGCATGTTATGTCAATAATGTGTGCCACTAAACCATCCAACAAACAACCATATGATGAAGACAAAATCCCTCCATAGCTTATGCTTACATTTACCTATTTGCTTATATCATTCCTTCTTGATTAGTTAACTTCGAAAAATGTTCAACATCACGCCGACCTTGCTTGTATTCTGAACAGGGATTCATCGCCACAGTTTGCATATATGGTCACAAACTACGTGATGTTTTGAGAAAAGGAAGGCAATATGGAACTTTAACCGACTAGTCCAAGAAAAGAAAAAAAAAAAAAAAAGATTTTGATTTCAGCAAACAAATGAAAACAAAATTACTGTAAAGATAATAACTTCGAACTTGTAGCTGTAAATTCTGCCCTCTCACCTTCAGATATCTCGCAGAATGTCTCTTTGCTGGAACACCAGAAAGGATCGTATGTAATGCCCTTACGCACCACTTCCCATCAGAATGGCATGTCTAATTTTCGCTTTGAATGTTTAATTGATCACAAAATAAAATCAACCCTTTTGTATGGATTATTTACGATTTTAATATTTTTAAAGCACCGTTTTGAAAACTGCGCTTCGTCGGTGAAGATAGTTGCATGTTTGTATTCGAGGCATGCAAACGATAACAATTACCTGAACAGTTTCAGAAGATGATGGGTAAGCGGGCGGGGGGGGGGGGGACACATTTAAATATATTATCAATCACTGATACAAAATTGTAAGCCATAAAGTTTTCATATTACCAATCACTGATACAAAATTGTAAGCCATAAAGTTCTCATATTACCAATCACTGATACACAATTGCACCAATCACTGATGCGTAACTGAAAGTCATAAAGTTTTCATATTACCAATCACTGATACAAAATTGTAAGCCATATATCCTTTAATACAAACTTTTACGCTCCGTTTCCAGTACGAGAGAACATTTGGTTTACTGATGTATTAATTTGAGACCTACCTCAAATTTGTAATGGCTTGTTATGTATATTTAATCTGTATTTGTTAGTTTCTTTTCTCCATGATTATATGTTATGTATAATTGTATTTTGGACTTTACCTGATCCAAAATCAAGTTCACTGTGTGCCTTACCAGCAACGTTTATTTTGTAGACAAATAATACGTAGTTAATATTTCTCTATGAATGTGGGTTAAATATTTGGCTCATTATCAATGGAAATAAACATGTTTATTTTAATCAGAGTCTAGGACATTGGTATTCCGTCCCCATTTAAATACCTGGTCTACCTGATGTTTTCCATGTTATTTACTATAATTTTAGTAATAGACCTTATCTTGTTGGCAGCTTAGAATATTCTAGAAATGAATTGTTGACTCTCATGCTAGTTCTATTTTTGCGTCCTCGCTTTTTATATAATCTTGTTTACTTGAGACATTACTCATTTTTGCATTAAGACATTTAGCAGAATCAATCATATTTTTGTGTTCAGTATTTGATTTAGATGGAATTTTTTTATTCAAATTATTATTCACTGGAAATACAAAGTGCTCATCTATAATATTCTCGGACTGTAACATTAATTTGGAAATTAGAGTAATACATCAAAAGACTGTTAGCACATCATCACAATTCAGGCCATTGCACATGCCTTATTGGAGACTACAGGTACATCAATATGTTCAATATTGGAACGTATTTGGTATACCAGTGGAATTCAGTTGAAACTTTAGACATTTGAACTTGTGATGAAACATTGAGGAATATCTGGGATTTAATTTAAAATACTGTAAGTTGTTTTTAAATTTTTACTTTGTATTCTAGGGAAATACATTATTTCTTGAATTTAAAAAAGTTGGCTTTCGCACATTTCTTTTACTTAATTTAAGGCCACATAATCGTATTACGTTGTAATTTTTATATCCTCATATTTGTCTTGGGAAATTTGGGAAATATGTGTAAACGGGTTATTTACCTTAAATATGTCCTAAAACAGAACGTTAGTTGAGAAAGATTATATCCATTATCAGAGAAAATATAAATAAAGGGATAAATAAAGTACATCTTCAACTTGAATGAAATTACCTAAGCATATAAAAATAGTTTCTGATCGGTTGGATGCATCCATAATCTCTCTAACAGCAAATTGTGGATTAAGAAAATTATTGTAATAGGAAGCAATGTGCACTAGTCAGAAATAGAGGCAAAAAAAAATTCTTTATCAATATTTTATTTGATTTTGAAAGGTCTTGATTTATAATTGTGATTTAAAAGTAGGTAAATGCGAATATTGTGAATTTAACATCAAAAATACAGATATGTTTTATGAATTATAACTACTCCTAAAAGTTATTTTCGACAATAGAGAATCCATTTTAAAAATGTTTATGCATGTATTCTAAGTCTGCACCAAACCCTTTTGCCAATGCTGCAGTGATGATCAGCTATGACGACTATTAACATATATTATTGGCATATTATGCTGACGTCACAGCTGATCTGCATCGCAGCATTGACAAAAAGATTTGGTTCCCACTTAGAAAATATATGAATACACTTTTTTCTCTATAGTCGAAAATAAATTTTAACAAGCCTGTTCACAAAAACTAATCAGTGCACATTAATTCAAGTTATGTTCTCGCTCTCCTTCATAACATGCGATAGCTATAAACTTTACTCTCCTCTTTGTGCTTCAGATTGGGCGTACACTTGTTTAAAACTTGTTTTCCTGAGTTTCCCGTCATATCAGTGGATAAGACATGGTCACATATTATCGGGATGATCTAACAATAGATGAAATTGATTAAATCGGTTACAGCATCATTTGAAATGATTGGAGATAGAGGATAATGTTTTTACATGGCCGTCTCGTGTATAAAAGCTCTGATATGCTACTTTCAAATACCATTGTTTGGTTTTTTTTTCTCTTGTCTAATTTTTATTTTCTGATAAGGTCATATCAGAGAGATACGAAGTTAAAATCTCAAATTGATCCATTAGGAGAAAATTATCAAATGTTGATTTGAACAGCTTTTGTTAACAGAAGTCATCTTGGAAATTACATAGAATCGAACAATAGATGCAGAGGTTTGAGCGCATAGGCTTGTTTCAAGCTCTATCCTCGTTAACAATCTGTGCTTTGATAATGCAGTTGCTGTGATTAATGAAGGTATCAGAGTACAAATACTGAAACATGCTAATGGGATATTAAAAATAGAACTGTACATACAATTTTGTAATAGCATTGAATAGTATCTGATAAGCATGTATAGAAGAAACCTTGTTACTGAGTGTTAGGTTGATGGAGGGAAGGAGTGTTAGGTAAAGGAATTTTAATTTCAGCTCATGTACTTTTATATGTAGTAGCAAACCACACATCAGTGATGAAGACATAAGTAAAAATTAAATAAATCTCTCCGTTGCTCTTAATGTTGTGGTATTTCCCATCCTGACGAAGCTAACTTTCTGACTACACTTGCACGTTACTCTATTTTGCCATCGTACACAACGCTATGGTGTGTCGCGTAGCAACTTTGAGTGTGATATACAAAAAAATTACTGGTAGACGTTTTTCCGCTCACAAGCTAACGCTGACTTACATTACATGTATTGATCCTGGACAAACATAATGGTACGGTTTCGGTTTCGGGGGTTTAGCACATGACAGGCCAGTAGGCTTATATCAGTATATTTGGCGGAGGAAGAGCCTGGGGAAGAATCATTGACTCACGGGAAAGAACTGGCAAACTTGTTTACTTACCCACGTTGGCCTAGTTGAGACTCGAACCCAGACGAGCACCTTAGACTACTCGGCCACCTGTATCAAACATAATGGTACAAGGACAAGTTTATATCTGCGTTTATTAACGTAAATAGAACGCCATGGCAAGCTTGTGAGCATTTTACAGAGAAAATACAAATAAATATTAATAAATAAAAAATGAAAATATATGAAATATTGAAAACTTTGAAAGCAAAATCGAAAATCAAAATCTTCATAAATAAATGAAGAAAACAAACTTGAAAAAATAACAGCATAATTTTTTAAAAATAAAATTAAGAAAAAGTTAATAAAATTAAAATTTAACAAAATACAATTTTTTAAAACAAAAATTAAATAATTAAATTGAAAAAATAAAAATTAAAATGAAAACTGTTTGATATTAAATTTAAATTATAGTGCACACCTAAAAATCTTGCATTCAAGAATGATTTTCAGAGGCTATGTTATCACAAAAGAAAGAATTTTCATGCGCCCATCTACACTATCATAAATGTGTGACATTAAGAGAGTTATAGAAACAATAACCATGTAAGAGAAAACATGTATTTCAAGAGAGAACAACAGATACTAATAAAACGAAAGTAAGTAATTTGAGAGACAAAGTATTTAAAGGAAAAATAATGCATAATAATAAAATGAAATGTAATAAAATTAGGAGAAAAGTAATTTTTGTATAAAGAACTAAATAATAAAACAATGATAATAAAAAAATAAATGAGAGAAATAGCCTTTAAAGAGAAAACAATAGATAATAATAAAATGAGGCGAGTGCAAAGAGCACATTCTCTGAGGAGGTATATGTGTATTTTGTCATTCTATTTTCATCGAATTAGCTTTCTCTGAAGTAGATATGACTAATAAAAATAGGAAATCAGAGGATAATACTGAGATAACCTCTCAGAGAATTCATATACATATGCTTTCTGTATGTGATTTCAGGCTGGAACACAATACTTACATTCATGGAAAGGTACCTGGCACTGCATTTAATATTTCTGAACTTGTGTACACCGTAGTATCTGATCCAGCCTTTCTGCGCGCCTTTAGTCCTATGTTGACAAAACACTGCTGATCCAGAAATCATTGGAACAGTCTTTTGAGAGTTGTCTGCAACCTTTGAAAGAGGAAAAAAAAAAAAGAAAAAATACAGAAATTATGGACAGCTCAGCCAAAATCTAGAGGCCGCTGTGAAGAACAACGTTGTATCTGTTGGAGCCTGAATTCAACCATTTAGAGACGTAAGCTCTAAGCGACTGGTTAAGATTTAATGATATTTCAATATTTTATCTGACGAGGCTGTTGTAGAAGTTTTCTGTAATCTATATATATATATATGATTGGTGCGTTTGCATTTTCCGGGTACGTGAGAACAAGGGATAGATAGATAACTCGCCCAGCTTTACGATTATATCCAGATTACAGAAAACCACAAAGTATATAAGACTAACTTTAACAGAAACATACCCTTAAAAATAATTCTAGTGCAGGTATACATCATGCCATCTATGCCACAAAATGTCTAATTTTGCATGTGCGGATGGCTATGAGTGACTCTGTGTGTGTGTGTGTGTGTGTGTGTGTGATTTAGAATTTTAACGTAGCTTTAACAATTTTTCAGTCGTATCGCTACGATGTCCGCAATGTGACAGTTTATAGTGATGTCTGGCACTGGGGCATCATGCCGCAGATATGTGGCCTGATGTCCCACCCAGTCACATTATCCTGACACCAGGCCGACCAGTCCTAACACTAACCCCTTAATGCTGGGGGCCAAGCGAGGCAGCTGTTAGTACCATTTTTTTAAAAAATCTTTGGTATGACTCGGCCAAGGTTCGAACCCGCGACCTCCCGCATGCGAGGCGGATGTTCTAACCATTAGGCCACCGGAGCGGTATGAGTGACAGTAGTGATGAACTATCGCTTAAGAAAGCTAGTGACCGGCTCATTCACAAATGCTCAATTCATGCTCTGTGACACTGTGTTATAAGGGTAATCAGTACGAGCATGTGATTCAGTTAATGTTGTTGTCATCGATAGGAATGTTCCATCTGTACTTGCATGAGATATAGACTGTGACATTATTGTGGGGGGGGGGGAGGTTGGAATTTTAACCTAGCTTTAACAATCTGAGCCATGTCGCTACGATGTCTGCAGTGTGGCAGTTAATTAGTACTGGGCCATCATGCCGCATTCGTGTGGCATCAGTCCCATCCATTCACATTATCCTGATACCAGGCTGTCCAGTCCTAACACTAACCTCTTAGTGCTGAACGGCAAGAGAGGCAGCTGCCATTTTTATAAGTCTTTGGTTTGACTCGGCCGGGGTTCGAATCTGGGAAGTGCCGCATCCGAGGCGGACGCTCTAGCCACTTAGGTCACAGGAGCGGTCGACATTATTAATAGAGAGGGGTTGTTTCAAAAACTAAGATTTTGTGTCTGAGTTTTAATTATGATATAGCAGTCGTGAGATGGTATTTTCTCCATATTGAAGTTTGGCCATTATTTGGTAGAATGCAGTCTCCTACATGATTTATGTAATAAATACTGTATAACACCTTCTCTGCGCCAGTATGTAAGCAGACAACAACAACATTTAGGCATATCCTAAAATAAAATATTGATAAATTCGCTAGAAAGTCAGGATTCAATGGCGCCACTGAGAGAGAGGGGTTTTGTTGTTGCATTTACTTTTTTGTTTTCCCGTTAAGCATTCATAATTGTCCACGAGGCGGGCAGACGCCTACGTCTTATTATACGTGTGCACAAATACGAGGAAATGTACATACAAATGCAAAGGTTTCAGTATGTAGGCTGATCAAGTTGCAGAAAGATAGGAAAATACTTTACCTAGATTTAGCTCTTATCTGCAACGGAATCCTCTCCGGAAGGTAAGGAGCTGTAGCCTGGCCCGCATGTTGTGTCAAGGACGTCGGGTTGTGACTGCGTATAACATATCTACGGCATGAGTCATTTTGTATAACACTAACAGGTTATGTGTCCAAAACTGAAAGCAAAATACAATATAATGGGACAAAGATATTGCATCTATGATTGGTGCGTTGGCATTTTCCGGGTACGTGAGAACAAGGGTTTAGTTTTCTGGTGATCATGTTTGTTTTGTTGGTTTAACGACACTATTAAATACATTTATATTGGATATATCATGCAGAGGAAATGCGAGCTAAGTGCCTTTTCCCAAGGACACGATGAAGCAGTCGATCCAGGCTGGTATCAAACGACTAAGTAAATGAGATGGGGAAAGGGGCAATGAGCTTGATATTTAAATTGTAGCTATTCGAAAACCCAACCCACAGTTAGCAGTGAGTTCGATATTTATCAATCGTATAAAGATTCCTGAAATTAAAATCGTCGAGTATAAACTCTTGCATCGAGCAAAAAATACTGATGAATATAAAATGATCGAGACAAATTAAAACGTAAAGCTATGCTATGGTCTTCTATAATTTCCCCCGAGCATATTCGATCAAACGAACTTTCTCACATGAGACACTAGCCCTGGCAAGAGACGTGGTTCCCCGCAGTAAGATGCGATACCACATGTAGATTCCTGGCACACTCAAAACTACTTCTGAGTTGTTCACATATATACACTATATAGCAAATATGCATAACATGGTCTCATTTTTAAAAAATATAATAACGATTATTTCAAATGAGAAAATGTAAGCTTGTTCAGGAGACAAAGTGTTTGATGAACCCCCTCCCCCCACCCCATACCGATCTTCTTGGCACGGTCAGAACATCTTCCGCTTGTGATGAGGTAAAAACACCGTTTAATTGTATTGATAAGGCAATTTTGCTCTGACCCTCAACGACAAGCTCCCATATCCAGTTTCATGGCATACTCAAACCTACTTCCAGTACAGCGGAAATAAAACTGAGTTTTTCACTCTTTTCTGTCCAAGAAATATACACAAGCTGGTCTCAGTATTATGAGATAACATATTTTACCTAATGAAACAAGTTTCGCATTGTCGACGATGAATTCCTTTGCTGATTTTGTTTGTACAGTTTGAGCTACTTTCGCTGCTGGTGGGAAAAATACTGTTTGGTTGTATTGACGAAGTAATTTTGTACCTACTGTATTTAAGGAAACGATTTTTCCACACGTTATACAAGCTGCTGGCATGAAATGTATGCGTTCTGCATTTTCAAATATGCACACTCCCACGAACATACTTTCGGTACGGAGGAGACAAAGCTGAGATTTTCAGACAACGAAGTTTCTCACATGAGAGAAATTTAACAGGCAAAACGTGTAGGTAGCAGCGTTAACTCAGTATATAACTCATGGGTTAGATACCCATCCAGACAAGAACGGGGTGGCTGCTCCAGTGTGTTCTTAGTAGATTTGGTCAGGTATGGTCATCTATGGAAATTTAATTTGAGGATGGGACAAGATGGCCAGCTATGGAACTTTAACATTAGGTTAAGTCCCACTATGTAAATTTACTATTTACGGTTTATAGCTCCATATTGGAATTTAACACTAGCGTTTTGCGGTATGGCCTCGTATGGGAAATAACATTAGAGGTTTATAATGTGAATCTATCATTAATTACATACAATCACCTATAGGAATTGAATGTTAGCGGTTTATATTCCTTGGTGGGAATTTAGAATTACGGAAAATAATATGGGGCTTATAAAAATTTAAGATGACGGAACTCTTTAAGGTTTATGGAACTTGGAAAGGGTGGGTCAGAGACATAAAATAACATACAGGGACTCACTCTTACAGACCAATACATGATGGATCTAACCAACTCTGACTCACCAACATCTGTTCTGACTAAACAACATATATTCTGACTAATCTTCGCTAGTCAAGGTTCCGATAATCCTATCTACACCTTGGCGGATCGAACAGCTATATCGGTGCTTTGTCCTAGCGACATCTATTGGATTTCACGCGTTGCCTCCTTTAGTATATAAACAATACCTATTATAACTGTCCATCACTTATTCTGAGGGACAAAATTATATTGTGACTAATCAAAGCCTATTCTGACCGATGAATAGCTATTATGAACTTTTTACTGGTCAACACTTATTTTCACTGACCAACACTTATTCTTACTTACGTACAAGGCAAACAATAAATGGAAATTAGAATTCTGTCTTATAGAACAATCGGAAAGTTCTGGTGTACTTTAAAACAGAAAGCATAAAATGTATTGTTGTTGACCAAAGCTGCTTCTGTTATGTTTCTCCACGACGGTTTTGAGGAACGCGACATTGATCACTATTATACATTCTGAAATTCTAAAGTTCTATATTCTTTGGAAGGCCTTGTGTACTTTTAAACGAAAGCATAATGCTTATTGTCATTTTTAGATACTGCTTTTATGCTGATTTACCACTGTGATACTGGAGTACGCGATAGCATGTATTGAAACACTTTGTGAGAAACAAACTTGCAAGTTCTAAATTCAGCACAATAAGACAATTACAGATCATGATGGAGAGTCCATGATTTTCTTTAGACCAATGTCAACCACCCATTTCTGTGTCATCCATATCTCATATTTCTCAGAAACGATATATTAATAATGGACAACCCATTAAAACCAAAACTGAAAATTAAAAACTGAAGAAAAGCTTCCGTGATCTTAACAAAAAAAGGATCAAAATATTTTAAGCATAAACGTGATTTAAGACCGTAAGAAGGGAATAAAAACCAAATATGGATAATTGGATCATGACTTAATTTGTTATATCCTTGTTAAATAGGAATAACAATGAATATAAAATATGTTATTTCATAGAAGTTTTTTTATTTCGGCCCCTGACGACCTGTTGGTGTCTTATTTTGAAATTCTTTGAGGAAACTGTTTCTTCCTTCACCTTTTTTTTGTCCTCCTTCTTGTCCATTTCCACTCCTTACACTTTCTTTTTACTCTGTGGGAAGTTTAAGAAATAATATCCGCGCAAAAACAAAACATCTATACTCTTGCCTCAGTAATAAATTTCACGGTTCTTAGTGTGAGTGGCTACTTTTCGTTGGCTAACACTAGTGAACATTTACCTTGACATACGTCACCGGTATCATCTTCATTTTTGGCTTTGGAGTGGTTTTGATCCTTCGCAGATGCTTTGTTAGACGGATTGTTAATCCGAATCACTTTGAATAAATTACTCACCATAAGTATGACCGTTTTCTGCTTTTCTATCTTGATTTGTGGTCCAAGGTTGATATTGCCGGGGTGGGAGTGGGAGACAAGCGCCCCAGTCCTCCTGAAATGCCCCATACGGCAGGCGTCTCTGATTGCCTCTGTCAACTAAAATCCAGCTCCTGGCCTTCGCGAGTGTCTTAGCTTTTAATGTTTTCACTAACAGGAGAAGGGGTGAAGGCGGATCACTGGCGCCTTAAAACCAGTCGCTTCGGGTAGATGGGGCTCGTAAACCTTGGATGGTAGCTCATCTAGGAGAAGGAAAACTCCGATTCCAAACCTCTGCTACCTTGCGGCTATATACACTCACGGGAAAGGCTATGGGAGTAAACCCCGACAGAAAATCCGAAGACAGAGTCCCTAAGGCGGCCTGACATTGACTTCAACGTCATCCCGGCAACTCCTGCGACGCCGTTGGTGCCAAGCTGTAGCGGCATTCGACTTTTCCTTGGGTCCACCAGCTGCGTGGACAACAGTTGATTTTCCATAACACCCTGCCTAGGCTTCGTAGCTCCACTGGTGAGGACACTCCCGCGTCGTCGTAAGGCGTCGGCACAACACGGGAAGTAGCAGTTTACCGGTTCTAAACCATAGCCGATTGGCGTAGAGCTTGGTGCCAGGGGTTGCTTCCGACAGTGGGAGAGATCACCATGTCTCACTGGACAGCTACCGCCCGCCTCAAGCTGGGCAGCCCCCAGTCAGTAATGTGCTGCCCCACCATAGCCTGCCTGCTTCACTGGGTGAGTGGAGCTTAAAGAACCATATCAACAAGCGGGCTACAAACTCCGCACCAGGCAAGACTCAAAGAAGAAACAAGAAGACTCCAGCTCATCGTTTCACAAGCTGGAATGTCAATACCATGTGTCCTGGACTCACCGCTGACCTGCAGCAGATCGACGACGCACGGAAGACTGCAGTCATTGATAGAGAACTCTCTCGACTGAACGTCGACATTGCCTGCCTTCAGGAGACCCGACTGGCCGACAGCGGCACCACCAGAGAAGCCAACTACACCTTCTTTTGGCAAGGGAAGTCCTCGGATGAACCTAGGCAGCATGGTGTCGACTTCGCTGTAAAGAACACGCTCGTCGCCTTTATTGATCCTCCGTCATCCGGCTGTCAACATCCTCAGGCCCAGCCAACATCTTCAGCGTGTACGCCCCAACCCTCCGCTCCACTCCAGAAGAGAAAGACCAGTCCTACGAGGCTCTGAATCAAGCAATATCCAGTATCCCCAGCACTGAAGGCCTCTACCTTCTAGGAGATTTCAGTGCTAGAGTGGGAGCTGACCACGAGGCCTGGCCCTCCTGTCTCGCCTCTCACGGAAGGGGCAAGATCAACGAGAACTGTCAGCGACTGCTTGAGATGCGCTGCTCCCACAGCCTATGTGTGACCAACACCTTCTTCAAATGCAAGGAGATCCACTAGGTGTCATGGAGACACCCACATTTTCCGCCACTGGCACCAGCGTGACCTCGTCATCACCAGGCGTGTGGAACTGGCTAGTGTCCTCCTCACCCGCAGCTACCACAGTGCCGACTGCGATACGGACCACTCCCTTGTGGCCAGCAAGGTGCGAATAATACCCAAGAAGCTGCACCACGCCAAGAAGAAGGGTCGCCGACGCATCAACACCTGCTGTGCAAGCAACCCAGAGAAGACAGCAGTTCATCAGCAAGCTGCAGGAGGCTCTCACCAAAGAGACACCTGATGACACCATCGATTCCATGTGGTCCCACCTTTGAGACGTTGTGAATAATTCAGCCATCACTGCCTACGGGAAGAAGGAGCGCAAAAATACCGACTGGTATAAGGCCAACTGAGAGGAGATGGATGGAGCCCGTGACTGAGGCGAAGAGGAAAGCCCTCCTGGCTCACAAGGCTGTGCCTAGCCCTAGTACACTACAAGTCATCAGGACTGCCAGGAACAACGCCTAGCAGACCGCCCGCCGCTGCGTCAATACCTACTGGTTGAACCTCTGCACCAGTATACAGACAGCTGCCGACATCGGGGATGCAAGAGGCATGTACGAGAGTATCAAGAAGGTGACAGGGCCCGCACCTCCAAGTCCGTCCCCTCAAGTCTAAGACTGGCGAAGTCATCACAGAGCGCTGGGATGAGCACTATCTCGAGCTGTATGCAAACCAAAACGTCATCACCGACACTTCCCTGGACGCTATCCCAGACCTGCCAATCATGGAGGAACTAGACACAGCGCCCACCCTGGAAGAGCTCAGAAAAGCCATCGACCGTCTCGCTTGTAGGAGCGACAGCATCCCACCTGAAGTCCTCAAGAGCGGCAAACCAGCACTGCTCCAGCCCCTGTACGAACTCCTCTGTCTCTGCTGGGAACATGGACACATCCCCCAGGACATGCGAGACGCCAACATTGTCACTTTGTACAAGAACAAAGGAGACCGTAGGGACTGCAACAATTACCGAGGCATCTCCCTCCTCAGTATCGTCGGAAAGGCTTTCGCCCGTGTCGCCCTGGCGCGCTTGCAGACCCTAGCCTCCCGAGTCTACCCAGAGTTCCAGTGTGGCTTCCGAGCCTGCCGGTCAACTGCAGACATGATCTTTTCACTACGCCAGCTGCAGGAGAAGTGCCGTGAGCAGCAGATGCCCCTCTACATCGCCTTCATAAACCTGACGAAGGCGTTTGGCCTGGTCAGCCGGAGCGGACTCTTCATGCTCCTGCAGAAGATCAGCTGTACCCCCCCCCCACGACTGCTCGCTGGCGTCACGTCGTTCCACGAGAACATGCACAGCACAGTGTACTTCAACGGCGCAACATCGGAGGCCTTCCCAGTCAGCAGCGGAGTGAAGCAAGGCTGCGTCCTTGCGCCGACGCTCTTTGCCATCTTCTTCTCCATGCTCCTTTAGTATGCCTTCAATGACTGCAGCGAGGGAGTGTACATCCACACCAGGGCTGACTGCAAGCTGTTCAACATCTCCCGTCTCCGTGCTAAGACTAAAATCACAGAGGTTCTCATCCGTAAATTGCACTTCGCCGACGATGCAGCCTTGACATCACACACGGAAGATGGACTGCAGCAGCTGGTATGTCGCCTCTCCCATGCCTGCAAGGAGTTTGGACTGACCATCAGTCTGAAGAAGACGAACGTCATGGTGCAAGACGCAGACTCCCCTCCCACCATCGCCATCGATTGGTACAACCATGAAGTTGTTGAGAACTTCACATGCCTCGGGACCACCATCTCCATTGATGCTGAGGTGACCGGCAGGATTGCCAAGACAGCAGCAGTTATGGCCAGACTGAACCAGAGGATCTGGAACAACCCCAACCTCACTGAGAAGACCAAACTGCGTGTTTACCAGGCCTGAGTGCTCAGCACATTCCTCTGCAGCAGCGAGGCAAGGAGCACCTACGCGATCCACGAGAGGAACCTCAACAGCTTCCACCTGAGATGCCTGCGGCGCATTCTGCGCATCCAGTAGCAGGAAAACGTACTCAACACAGAGGTTCTGGAACGCGCCAGCATGAACAGCATGTTCTCCAATCTCAGCGAGAGGCGCCTTCGCTGGCTCGGCCACGTCAAGAGAATGGAGCCAGGCCGCATTCCCAAGGACCTGCTTGACGGCGAGATAGCAGAAGGCACACGACTGACTGGACGGCCACGTCTGCGTTACAAAGATGTCTGCAAGAAGGACATGAAGACGGCCAACACCAACGTCAACGACTGGGAGAGCTGTGCTGACGACCGCTCCGCCTGACACCTTGCTGTCAGACAGGGCGTTCAGAAAGCCGAGGAAACGAGAAACACAAACCTCGCTGCAAAGAGAGCCAGGAGGAAGGCGAAACAACAACAGCCTCAACAAGTATCGACGTTCACCTGCAACAAGTGCAACAGAGACTGTCACTCAAGGATCGGACTCTTCAGCCACTCGCGAAGGTGCAGATAGGACACCCAACCGGAAGCTACACCATCGTCTCCCGAAGACGGACGGATGCCGAAGAGAAGAATCGTGATTTGTTGAAGGTCTATGTCACACTGTGCAGTATAGTATAGCCGTCTTACGTTGGGTCTCTATGTAGAGTGGGAGAGAGAGAGATAGAGAGAGAAAGAGGGTGTGCGTGTTTATAATCGAATAAAAGTGTATTGTACTTCCAGGAAGTTGAATCATGAAACTATCGTACCAAATCTCAGTTGAAAGTCAGAAGTGATGCGACGACGACAATGTTCTGTATTCCGTAGCAGGAGTAGAGCGTTGCTCACACAATTATATTTCTGTATTTCAGAGGTCAGATGATTGATTCATGTGCAATAATGCAACTGCCATTACCATTACCGACAGAGTGAAAATCGTCCTAGAGTGAAAGTCACACTGTATTACTCTATAATTGTTTTCGTAGTAAATCAGCATACTGTTACACTGACAAATTCAGCTATTTTAAATCAGAGGTCAGCGCAGAAAAATCAGACACTTTGTCACAGACTTGTTTGAATCTGTATGGTACGAGCTGAAACGACGATGTCTTACCTAAGGTTGAGATTGCTTACGACGCATTAATTATAAGATTTAACATGTAGACCAGAATCGCTTCTGTTTTGCTACGATTCCCTCATTCGCATGTAAACTAATTGTATGCCATTATTGCTTGAAGCTTGCGATTCTTTTTCTCTAAAATATATCAGTATCCCTAAATAAATAGCAAGCAAACAACAACAACAAAAAAAAAAAACCAACACAAAGCCTAGCAATGAATATATCAACACTGGACTTAGGTTTAACTTCAAGGGCAGTTGGATCTAAAACAATGTATGGAAAAAAAAAAATCCATTAAACATTAAATCACACTTATACATTTAATTTGAAGTAAAGTTTCATATTTTAGTCTATTATCTTCTGCGTTTTCACGGGTTTAGGGGAGTACGACAATAATTTTGTTACACTTCATCAAAAACAAGGTCACAAGTTATAAATTCGGCGTGAGATTCATGTACTTCAATATGGAATGGGCAATTCTTTTCTTTCTCTGAAACAGCAAAGCCAAAGTACAACGTTGATGTACATCGTCCACTCATGTTCTCTGCAAAGTGAGAGAGTACAAACAAATCATGAAACGAGATGATCGATCCGTATCAATCACCAATGTCGTCACCATGAGGAGCGAACGTCACGCTGTAGCACCAAATTCCTGGGGGTGTTTTTATATTCAACCTGCGAACAAAATGACGTAGAGAAAATTTCAGACGACAGTGTACTTTTTCTTTAATAAGTGCAACATTTTAACTGAATTAAACAAAACCCTTTCTTTCTCAAGCTTATACGGATTTTTTACTTATACAAGTTTGTATCCAAAATAGAACGATATTCTTAGGTTCTAGCTTTTTTGTGACTTGTCCTTGCTTTCTAACCTGTAATGTTGTAAATGTACACCTTTATAAATGAAAACCACTAGGCCTGATCATACTAATCAGCGAAGCTGGCTATAACGCCCATACCTGTGCATTGTTTGTTTTTTCGTGTATGCCTTGTCACTGAAGTTCACAAATGGTGGGGGGGACACAAAGGATTTATGAAGGTTACGTTGACATAATATAATCCTAAGATTTAATGAATTTCAGTTTGAAAAATATTTATATCTGCATATTTGTTGTAGTTGGGGCAAAATCGTATAGTGGAATTCATTTCTTTGAAAAAGTGTTTTTACTGAATACCCAATAGGACACCTGGGTGCGTCTCAAGGTTTCAAAACAATTAATGAAAATTAAATATCTTGAATAGCATTATTGATAAGAGCACATACGTACTGAAATGCATATGTGGATTAGGAAATTTTCCTTAAAATTACAGGCAATGTTAAATCAAATTTATTTTGACAAGAAAATTTCGATATTTCATAGACAGCTAAAGGAAGAAAGATAACCCAACAACAGGATCCAGCTTTCGTGTGCCGCCTTCTGCGCTGGAGATGACTGAAACACTGAAGGTCAATCAACGTATAGGAAATTTTTCTTGTATTGTCGTCGCTCTTTAAAGAACCACCTTCGATGTGGTGAATGACTCGATTTATACCGGTATAGGCACCACGACAATGACAGAAAATTAAAGTCTCTATAATTCATTGATTTCCACGAGCATGTTGAGCCTTTTCAAGAACAAGAAGTTTGCTACTACATTCAGAACGTTATCTTAATGTACAATACGGTTATTACCACAATATAAGGTATACAATTTGATGAATGCATGAAGGATCAAGTTTTCAGTTCAGCCGCATGACAAATCACTTAAAGTATCTGGATCTTCACATTGTCCTAAGTAACTATCTTGGTTTCTATTTGCGTGATCAAATACTTTATAATGTTGATATATTTAGGTCATTTGACAGATATCTGTGTATAAATGTAATATTGTGCAACAAGATAAAAATATTGAGCGTCAATTGATCGATTAATCGAGCGTTTTAAACCGTATGACTTACCTTTGAGTCGTTCGTGGGATTTGATAGGAGACTTGCATAAATTGTTTGAACTGAAATTAGTTTTCGCCTAAGAATTATCATACTTCGCAATCTTATGCTCTTCGAACTGCTGTAAATTATATTATATAATGACATATATATTTCTCACCTATTCTGCGTCTAACCCGCAATATGCAATATAAAAGTAAAGGGACTGTTTCTGTCTTTCAGTCTGTTCAGATAGATAGCAAGCGATAGATAGATAGATGGTAGGATGGATGGATGGATCGATGGGTCAATGAACAGACGGACGGACAGACACATAGATAGATAGATAGATAGATAGATAGATAGATAGATAGATAGATAGATAGATAGATAGATAGATAGATACCAATATAATTAAGCAGGTTAGAAAAATCAAAATTTGTTCAAAGCAGTATCCGGATCAATGCCATGAGTAACGACACATCTCGCCCATCTCTCATGTACTCATCGGTGAAACGCATTCTTTGGTGTCGAGGTACATAACACAAGCCAATAGCTGACCCTTGAATTTCCTCAGTAACGATATTTGCGAAAGAAATGAACTTCGTTGAACCCATGGCCATTCCATCAATATGGCAATAGTTCATTCCATTAAACTGGAAATTGGTAAGTCTCAGAACCAGCTCTTCAGTTCGACCAGGAAATGTGATGTGGGTGGCTTCTTCACCGTTCTTGTTTCTCATGCCTAGTTGCCGGCCTCATTGTTGGAAATGTCAGAATGCAATAATAAATGTCAAATCACAAACATTATTTCTGTCGTAAAGATGTGTCGGCTCTGCTTTTACGTCATAATATGGTGTGTCCTGACCTTAGGGGTGTAATGTGTGGATACAGGGTCAGTGGTGTTACATTAAGATTATGATGGCTGAGATAGACCAACACCTCCTATACCCCATGATTTCCCCACTATTGATTTGACCGGTAGACCACGGAAATGCGTGTTACACCAAGGTATCTCGCACAAGCGTCTGACAGTCCAATTTAATAACGATGAAAAACAGATAAAATATTAAAACTTGCCTGTGATATTATAGCAGAATATGAGGTGCGACGCCTCAACGCTGCTCAAGAACGCCGGAAATTGATTAGTAATGCTATAGCCGACCGCAAAAGGTCAAGGATATGTCAAGACAAACTGCACGGGAAGATTAAACTCTTAAAACACTGATCAAGCCAACAAAATAAATTTCAGCCAATACCGCGGATACAGTGAAACATATAAAACTGCTAACGGGAATATAAAAAGTACCGGGTCCAATTCGTAAAATGGCCAAACGCACCAAGCATATTTAGAAAGCAATGAGGACAACTGCAGAGACTACTGGACGCTTGGCACAGGCGATTGCGGAAGTCAAAGAAGATGTAGCAGATATCGAAGAAACCATTGGTACACGTGTACTTGACGAAGACGTCAAAGAGACAACTGAGGAGCTTACGCAACCACTACTACCCGTGAATGAATCAATGTGGAAAACACCATAGCACTATTTTAATCACAAAGGTCGCCGATGGATCTTTGAAAATCCTATATGTGCCGTTCTTAACACACGCCCCTGCACCCAATGGAAACAGTATGTGTTGAAAAAAATAAACAAAAAAACAATCGAGATCATTGGATATCAATCGGTCCATTTAAGTTTTCAGTGGAATTACCTGTCACACACAAGCCGCTCGCGATGCATGGGAACTGTAATAAAATAACTGTTAAATTTCATTCTGGAGACTCACTGAAGGCAAAGCTATGTTTGCAGAATTTATGAAAAAATGGAGGAGGTAAAACCTACGAAACGATGACTCAGGTAACAATCACGTCCACACAAACCCGAACCCGAACTACCAGACGCACCTGAACCCGAACCTGGGCATGGATCCTCCTCCGAACCGAAAGCATTTGCACCCACACAAGAATTCGAATCTATAATGGAAAAGTTGTCTAAAGACATAGAGTGAAGAACAAAGAAAGGAGAAGACCTTGGTGGACTGTATGGCCCGCACGACCTTGCCATTCGGCTGAAAACACTCGTGGGGTCAGTTCACGCATTTAATAAGGCGCCAGAAGTCAATAATGAGGCCGCGTAGATTTGTCAGCGGTCACTCACTAATGACATTATGGACCAGGGGATATTTCGCACTTTGATGCATGTTGAAGATATCGATGATGTATACAACGCCGGCGATGAATTTTTACGTACTTCCTGTTACAACGTGTTCGTTAAATACAACTCAGGGTGTCACCTCGCTGCTTACAATCTCATCAATGAAATAAGTATTCGTATGTGACTTCCTTTACACCAATCATCGCAGACGAATCAAGCACACTTGAGATGGCACACACATCGTTGCGTGTGTATCACAGTTGGCATAATATAAAATCAAGGCCGTTTGATGGTCTTCCCTCAAATAGCTCGGTTGTGTTTTCGTCGGAAAGTGACGCATACGACATGGAATCAGTCAAAGAAGAAATAAAACGGAGAATTTCGTTACGCGCTAACAAAAACTGGAATATTTTATAAGCGAACATGAATCCACAATCATTTCTTCTGAATCTGCATCGTACGCGGTTTACACCACACGATCGTCAATGAGAACAATTCTAAGTTGGCCTGAATAGATTCCTGTGGACAAACGAATTTTACACAATGGATACCACATTGTGGCTGAGATTGTCCGGATTACATCCTGATATTCAGATCAATTAGTTATTAAGCTTCAGCTATGACAACTCACCCCAGGGTTACATATTGTTTGGGTTTTCACTAACTGAGGAACCGGCTGATTTGATATCGATTACTCCTGCTACGCCCGTGTATCTTCTATGCCACAATTCCCGATTGACAACTTCCTTTTATTCTTATGGACCAGGGTAGGCAAGTGATCGATCTTTGCTGGGAAATCTTGACAATGCAACTGTGCATTAGAGATCGACCTGGTATTTAAATATACTGATAGTCATACGTGGACGTGTCATACCCGTGCGTGTTGTTAGCGCGAGAAAACCTGTTTACATTACATATTACGGAACTGTCCTTGGTGATGCTGTCCAAAGATAGTTCACATGCGCACTAAAGGTGCTCGCGGCCTTGTCTTCGCGCGCTGCCCCAGTTGCAAAACAAGTTCCATCAACATGTTAATGTGTGTCTGTTGAAAACCATGGGATTGTAGGCTGTTAAATCAATTAGAGGTTGATTGCGGCGATTAGTGACTCGAGAACCAGAGGTTTAAACAAAAGCAATTACATTTCTATCGACAACAACAATGCCACCCTCAGTTAGTAAAATTATCAATGAAGCCGCTCAACAACATAACGCCAAATCAGCAATTGTAAATCTGGTTATGGGAAGCAGATTACAGCAATCCCGCAAAGGTACTAGATAAACTAATAATGTATAAACGATGGCCCAAGTCAATACCACCTTTAATATAGAGAAGCCTGTATTGCTTGATCGAAGCGAAAGCAAAACAGATTGTCAGTATTATTCGTATCCGGCTTGGGTCCTTGATCAACGAAATATAGAATTAGATGTGCAGGACACTTCTAGGTTTTATTCTTCCTTGTGAGGCTTTCTTCGAAATTCGAGAAAAAATGATACAGAATGAAAGTAACGATTATCTTGATTATGCCCAAGATGGATTGGTCGCGGTTTCGAACTCCGGCCAAGTCATACCAAAGACTTATAAAAAATGGTACAAACAGCTATCTCGCTAGGCTCTCAGCATTAAGAGGTTAGTGTTTGGACTGGTCGGCTCGGTGTCAGGATAATGTGACTGGGTGGGACATCATGCTACATGCTAGACATCACCATGAACTGCCACACTGCAGACATCGTAGAGATATGACTGAAAAATTATTCAAGCTACGTTAAAAATCCGTATCACACACACACACACACACACACACACACACACACACACACACACACACACACACACTTTAATTGGTTGAAAGAGCGTGGTTTAACTCACAAAATATATCAACTACAAAGAAGATGTACTGTATGGTAAATAACTTTAGTGCCCTCTCAATCATTCAATCATGTAACAAAATAGACCCTTACCTGAACATTAACACTAACTTGGTAAGGCAATACTACTGGAAGTCATCGAGTTACAACACAAACAATAGTTGGATTGTGTGCGGCGACTTAATAATAAAATCCCGACAATTTGTCAGTATTAAATAAAGTAATAGACAAAAGAATATTTTTCTGGCGTGCGTGCAGCTAATTCTTAATTCCTTCATATCAGTCCTAGCAAAGCCTTGTCGGATACCGTATTCACCCTAACAAGTATACCATCACTATGAATGGCATTTTTTTCAAACAATGGATTCGCGTTTCTTTTCAATGGATATATCAGTAGCATCAGTGTAAGTTCTTTGCTGTTTCTTGCTCTATTTCAATATTCCTGTTGCACAGGCACGTCATTCATGATTTTTGGGGGGATCAAAGGATAATATATTACTAATATAAAATGTAATTGGAATAATAATAATAATAATAATAATAATAATAATAATAATAATAATCTGTATCATAAGCATAATCGCAATCACAGATTAGGAGGAGAGGGTTGTATTAGAGGTAGTAGTAGTAGTATGAGAAGTTAGAATTAGAAACATATTGCAGAATCCTAAATGACAAAATATGAAAGTAATGCTGGTCATTGGGTTAGGGGTGGGCAGTCGGTAAAGGATTTTTTGAACATCAACTTAAGTGCTAAATAGTAGTAACGTTGCATGTAATATATATATATATATATATATATATATATATATATGCAACTTTTTAGAGACCTTATTTTTGAAAACTAAGGGTTCCTACGACGGCTGAAAAAAGAAGTTTTTGCCTTAATAATGAAAACTTCTCTAATTGACCAGATTTTTTCACGTGCTGGTCACTACGCGTATGTCGTTCAGCCTCTCTGCTGCTATGGTTTTTATCCAAAAATTGTATCAATTCCGTTACGATATCTTGACCTCGGATCATGTAAATTTATTGTTACAAAACCAAAGGGAGCAGCTTGTGCTTTTGAAAAGAAATTTTTAAATTTGTTCATATCCATGTCCCCAGAACACCAAGTATAATAAATATTTTGTAGCGTATGATTATCAACTCCGTTGAACACAACTAAAATGTTACAGTTATCCCTGATCACTTTTGGAATTTGTGTATAACGCTGTGTAACATAAATCACGTCTGTGTTTTTGTGACGACCTCGTGAAAATATCCGAGCTGGATTGGATTGTTTGTCCAGCATGACATCATCGTATACCACGAGGCTATTAATGAATCCATCCAGATCATCTACAGATGGCGCTTCATCAATATCAGTAATAAAGTCTATGACTTCACTGTCTTCATGCAACAATTTTGCGTTTTCATTAAAATCTTTAAGTACTTCGTAACATCGCTGATCATCTACAGATGGCGCTACTAAATACAATTTATCCCACTTCAGCCATCTCATTATCAGATTAAGCAGTAATTGCGTCTTCCCACTTCCGGACGGACCTATTATAATCATTCTGATAGAATTTGGTAACGCTGGATGGTGCTTTACTGGCTCTTGTTTTCGAGTCGCAGAAAAGTCAATTATATCCATATAATAATAATATGAGTTTATATTGCGTTCGATGTAGAGCAACAACCCCCACATTTGGATTGACAACGATAACAACAAAAAATAAGAGACGCGCACTTACAGGTAAATGTACAAAATGTGGTACAAGCAAATATAAATTTATTTCGTCCTTGATGAATATCAAGGGTGGTGATATAGCCCCTTCGTTAGGGAAATTGCCAGGAACTCCATGGGCTAAATACCCCGGCGAGAAACACCTTCCGGGATATAATTATTGTGGTCCTGGAACTCGTCTCGATATCAGACTCGATAACCAAGATCAACCAAAACCTGGAAAGATTCCAGTAAATAAGATCGATCAAGCGTGTCACATTCATGATGTCGCTTATAAAAGTCCAGATTTGCAACAACGGCATCTCGCAGATGTAAAGTTG
>JAECUM010019939.1:0-38145 GCA_016617855.1 Megalonaias nervosa
CTCTCTCTCTCTCTCTCTCTCTCTCTCTCTCTATATATATATATATATATATATATATATATATATATATATAAGAAATCTCAAGGAATTATGCAACGTTTCTGATGAGTTGACAGAAATTGGATACATTGTTTCTTAATAGATTACAATTTCTTTAGTATGTTTAATGAATATACGTATATGTCTATATAATTTGTATTTCATTTTAGCATAATCTGATCTCTCAAGATTTTTTTTTTTTTATCTCTGTAAGTGTTAGGACACTTGCTAAATCGGAGTTTGTTTAAATTTGTTTAAATTTGCATTTCACCAAAAAGATGAAGTACTAAATATTAGTCACATCTTTATTGTCTGTATGACTGTGTATCCTGTTCTTTGTAGTATGAAGACGTCAGGGATACATTCTTGTAGCGCTCTCCCATGGGACTGGTATAGATTCCATTGTACACAGCATATTTTGCTTAATTACAAGTTTAATTTTTCTTTCCAGAAATAGATTGGAAAATTTTCAGACTTTTACTTCTTGCTGGTTAAATAAAGTTATTCAAACAGACATTAAGATGCGTGTTCAGTCGATTTTACGCTAAGCAAATTTCAAGATTAAACATGAGCATTTTGTTGTTGTTGTTGTAGAGTGTAACGCCATTTTCAACACAAGATAGGCTATACATGGCGCCAGTATAAATAGTGGAGGAATAACACGGGAAAACCCTGGAAAGAACCACCGACCCATGAGACGCTACTGGCAAGCTTTCTCGGCCACCGGGGCCCTTAGCTCTTAAGGCAATTGTAAAATAAGCAAATAACCTGAACAGTTAACAAATGCACAGCTACGCAAGGTAATGACTCGGTAAGTATTAGTCTAACAGCCAATTAGTTTTGTGCCAATACTAAATTAAGGATGTGCAGCTTGGTGTTTGGGAGAAATGAAAGAAACAATATAATGGAGAGTGTCATCTTGCAGAGACGCTGAAAATCTGTTGTTCATGACCACTGATAATGATGGAAGTTTACCTACAATGTAATCACATTCGCCCAACGGCAAAGGATACAACTGATGTCATCAGCAATACAACAAAATACGTATTAACGGCATGACATAGGGACACAATACTTTTGTCCACCACATAACAATCTTTAATTTAGGTTATGAAGGTATACATATCTATGGATGAAACATAGAGGCTAATACCATCGTCCTAAATGGGCATTTATTACATTTGCCTGATATTTTCTGCACTCTGCTTTGATAGACTGCCGCATTTAACCAATTTGTAAGTTACGACATTCTTTTATGATTAATGTTATGCTATTTGTCTTATTTATTTTTATGCTTTTCTTTTTTTTTTTATGGTGTTTTATATTTTAAGAACGTATCTGGCTTGATGTCGCTATAGATTTTCATGTGGCTAGAACAAGAAATGCCTACGTATATCAGCTCCTGTTTTGTTATCGATAGGCTCATATTTCCATCTGCGTTATATAAAAGAACGATTATGATTGGATATCGCAATCATTTCAAATGTGTCAGACTTCTAACGCGTTAATTTGTCTTTTGAAATTCTACAATTTAACACATTACTTTTGAATCCAATGAAATGCAAGAAAAAGGCAAACTAACGCGTTAGAAACTAATACACGTGTAACAAAAACAACTTCAAGCGCTTTGAAAGTTAGATTGAACGCAGTAAAATCTGATTTAACGTGATAATATAGATTTTTAACCGTATAGTGTCTGCCACGTTAGTTAATCGCTTTTTTGGAGACTATCGTTTTATTGTAGTGTTGTATACTCAGAGACATCACTTTGATTCAGTATTAAGTAATGTGATTGTTTTATTGTGTGGTAAACGCAAGCTATGTCATTCATTGGTTAATTTGTCAGGTGTAGAAAGTAAACATAGCCCGAAGGTGCTTACTTAGTTGTTTAAAACAATCTTTTTCGACAGTAAACGCGTCTCAGCTCTTGCTAAGTGTTGCTTATGCAAGAAAACCAATCCCATGTCAGTCCCTCCGGTAATTAAATTGATGCCACGTTCAAAAGTGTATTCACTTTTAGCTGAGTAAAAAACTAAGCAAAATATAATATTGGTAGAATGCATGTATTCGTCGCGAAATACTTTTTGAAAGTTCCATGAATAAAGTTTAGAATTGTTATTATCTTTAATGGAAGTAAAGTATGCATCTTTCAATAAACACCAATTGTAGCAAGTTTCATTATATTCCTTCCAGCACTTTTGGAGTTTTGGCCTTGCACAAACTGTTATAGTATTTGCAAACAACGAATAAACTCTCAGGTTCGTAATTAACTTATAAGGAAGGAAAGTATTTACCTTTCCCTAAAAATTAATTGCAGCAAGTTTCTTTATATTCCTTCCAGTATTTTTCGAGGTTTGAGCTTGCACAAAATATGAAATTATTTGAACAGCTTAGAGTTATAATTAGTTTGAAAATAAGTCATCCACAAGTAAGGAAATGGAATGAAAATGAAAATATTCTGTACATAGAACGTGATTGGTCTCCCAAGGCAAATGTGCAGTCATGTAAAATAGATTACGATCCCAGGTATCTCTCTCTCTCTCTCTCTCTCTCTCTCTCTCTCTCTCTCTCTCTTATTATACAGTGTATTATACACTACATAAATAAAATCGGTGCCACTTTAAAACAACAAAAATAAAAAAGTAAAACAAAAAAAAACAAAAAAATAAAATAAAAAAAGAAACAACGTGTACGGATTCAGCGTCGTTATATTGTACGAAAGATTTCTCAACGCAGATTTCGAATAGTTCGATCCGCTTGTGCTTTAAGTCATCTGGATATTTTCGTACGCTGTTTTAATATCACAAAAACTGAAATAGCATATATCTTTTTATTCTCTTTTCTCCCCACCTACACTGCTCCCCCAACTGTACCATCCCCGCCAACCAGAAAATAAAAAGAAAAAGAAAAGCAACCCCCTTCCAAACAAATGAAGGTTCACTTGCTATGACCTTTCTAAGTATATTGTACATTGTTGCTGAATGCATTGTGTACTTCACTATAGGGACCCAAGGGAGCCAAGTGGTGCTCATCTCTACAGATCACTCACACATCTCATCTCCATAAATTCAACATTGTGACGATAGTCATCCTCTGTCAACTCCTCATTTCTGAACTTATTCAGCGTGTCATGCCACGGAATCATCCAGTTGTGTGTTCTTGGCTTCTTTTCCATACGTAGAAGAGATTTTACAGGTACGCTTCGTAAGGGTAAGTATCCATGCTGGTGCTGACCACTTTTGTTGTATAAATCCAACTCTCTGAACAACGAATACATGATATTGTTGACTGACGGGAACTTCCCTGGCATCGGTGCTTGGAATGGTGTTGTCCGCATTGAGAACTTTGACTTTTACTGCTACTTAGATCGATGTAATCTTCATTTTGTCCTTTGATTTCAAATTCGATAGGGGCTGACCTAGTCAAAGGCGACATAGGATGACATTATTCTATCTATTGGGATTCTTGCATCGTCGTCAAGATCTGTGGTTTAGCAAACAGATCAAGTTCTGACTTTACACATTCACACGAATGCCGGTGCATCATTGTCGTTTCAGTCAGTAACAAGAAACGTCCAATTCTCTGACATTTGTTGTTCTTTTCTTATTCTTTTTCTAAGCAAATTTATCCGATCTGACAAGTTTTTAATGTCTCATTTATAATAAAACTCAATATTCCTTCAGAACCTTCTTCTGCAAATAATTAAATTGTGTCTAGCATTTTTTTGATGCAGAGACAGACCATGTCTTGAAATGAAGAATGAAAGGAGTTATTTTGTGTTTTTTTTCCTGTGAATAACCTTCATAATGCCTCAGGTTTCATTTCCTTAAGTTCCATGATTTTTGTAACCTCTTTCTCTTAGTCCTGACAAAAACAACTATTACGCGTCAATGTGTTTCAAATTAGGAAGAATTTACAGTTTTGAACGCATGCCGTGGATGAATAATATTATAAGTGTAAATTGATGAATGCCAATTTCCTTAAAATATACAATAACATCCAGATTATCTCCCTTGAAAGATATACTTCTGTCTCAGATTGCTCCATTTAAAATCAGCAAATCCAACATAGAATTTAGTGGCCTTTTGGCTTTAGGAAATGTTCCTTTCTCCTATTCCACTACATTAATTTGTTCCATCTTACGTCTCCCTCTGAGCTGCACCTTACTTTCGGAGATTATTGTTTTCAGTTACAATAAAAACATTTATTCCAGACAACAAGACAAATACAAATAAATATACAGATAGGTCGATAAATAGGCAGATAGATGCAGAGATATCTGGAGAAGTAGGTTAATTGATGGAAAGACGAATAACATACACATATATAGATAGTTTCTCTTTAGTTGAGACTGTCTCTGAGATCAATTGTTTATACTTAACTATATAAGCTAGTATATAAACATTTCGGGCACATGAACATTATTACGTCATATCATTACCTAATATTATTTTAGCAGCTTGACCAGTAGATGCATTACGATAGGTGGAACTAGCCAGAAAAAACTGGTCCTATATAATCTAACCTGAACCAAATGTAAATATAATGGCTCAGCCCATGAGTGCTTCCACAGAGGCCAGACTGTGTTTGAGCTAACAATGAAGAAAGGTTTATTTCTTCTTGTCGTGTCTGTTGTGCTATGTGTTCTATCAGGTAGGTCGATATATATATATATATATATATATATATATATATATATATATATATATATATATATATATATATATATATATATATATATATATATATATATATATATAGTATGTACGCTATATCAATGATATGCCACGAGATGTATAAATTTTTCATTAAAAGGACACGAGGCTTGCCGAGTTTCCTTTTAATGAAAAATTTACACAACGAGTGGTATATCATTGATACAGCGTACATACTATACATATATTTTATTTATGTAGCATACAAATACATGTATATGCCATTTGAACGGAGTTAGATTGATGAGAGGCAACTGTGTATTGACTGGGTGAATTAACTCACATCCCTGCCGAGTGTGTCCGCTACAAAATGTAGTTCTTTCTTTTTGTGCCTATTCACAATCAAATTTTCATATTGATAAGTTGATTGTTTTTATTTTTGAGTTTCTATTTTCACTCATATTGATTAAATCAATATAAATTACATTTATGATGTATACATGAAAGATGGTTTTAATTCAGAAAGTAGAGCACTAAGCCTACAGACACATTGATTCTTGAATACTGAACGCTAGTCAATGCATTGACTTATTTGCGCAAGGAAATTAGCGTGGAATAGAATCTAAGCAAAACGACGAATCAACAAGAGGTAATTAAAATATTTTAATCTATTTAAATTTCTCTCTCTCTCTCTCTCTCTCTCTCTCTCTCTCTCTCTCTCTCTCTCTCTCTCTCTCTCTCTCTCTCTCTCTCTGGTCGGTTTGACTTAACATTTACCATCATTCTTGATAGGTCCAAAGACGTTGTGGTATCACACAAGCGAAAATCAGCTATTCTCGTCTTTTCATGGATTTTGGCCCTTATCTTGATACGATGGTCAACAGAGAGAGAGAGAGAGAGAGAGAGAGAGAGAGAGAGAGAGAGAGGCCTTTGGATAATTTCATATTTAATTAATAATAATAATCGATTTTTAGAACCTTATAATAGGTTTAAGAAACAATAACATCAACAAAGCCTTAAATACATTGGTGCCCCGTAACCAAGACATTTACTTTACTGTGTCGACCGGGAATTGCAACTTTGTATCATTGATTATATAAACACTTTAGATAGGGCCCAAGGGAAGTGCAAACATACCGTTATGAAGAACGATATTGTAGGTTACTTGGTGCAATTTCAGTTTCAAGGTTTTTTATCCAGCCCAATTTATTTTTCTCTCTCACTCCAGATTTCTGCATATTTTGTCCCTTGTGCATGAGAGGGGAGGGGAAAACGGAAAAAGAAGGGATTGAAATTAAATTGTGTACCATGTTAAATTAATTTAGAAAACGGGTATTATTATTACTTTTTATGCTGTCGGGCATTTCTGCGCACTTAAGGTTTCCGTCTCCAATACTGAAGCTATACGCGCACCGAATTCGACCGATTGACGAAAATAAAATACTGCAATGTTTACCATTTGAAAAGAGGCAATTGTCACCAGAATATTCTGTTCAAAATAATATTAATTTTGGACACACGGGATACCACCCCCGTGTTTTCATGACTCGCGATATGTCGGCCTATTCTGCGCACAGCTTTGAAAAGATGTAATGTTTATCCACCGGGCAATGGAAATGAAATACATTACTTTGGACTGTTTCTGTCAGCATTTCAGTCGAGTAATTAGGTCAGGTTTATAGCTAGTTTTACAAAATTAACGTAACCATGCCAACAAATGGGAAGAGATATTAAGCAGACTAAACCGATCTTGTAAAAAAAATTAGTAAAGTTCAACATTTTATAAAAAAAATATAAGCTATTATAGGGAAGAGACACAACAATGAATAGGATGTAATGTGTTTACAACGTCTTGTTTATGGGGAAAAAAAAATTACCACTTAATTTAGAAACAAACTATACGCCGGGGAATTTCTTAAGAATCCCGTCCTAGCGGCAAGTTGACACGTTGGGTAGCAGACGATTTTGTAAGTGTGGGACAACGTCTTGCAAAATTAGAAACTTGGATTAAGCTGCAGAATTTTTTTAAGGTATACATTTCCATCTTTTATATAATGTATTATTTGTATGATTCTAAAAGATACATAGTAAATATGATTTTCTGGGTTATAGGTTCAAGAAGGTCATGGAGTGGGTCTTCATGCTGACATTTAGAAATCACATTTTCAGATGCATTTCGATATGTGGGATATTTTGGTATACTTTATAAATATTACTTTCCTTAATTAAAATACGATCATTCTTTCTTGATACAAAATGGATTATTGACCAAAAATAACACTTGATCCAATGTTTACATAAATGACGTATCGTTGCGCAGAATTATCCAACGCCGACATGGGGATATTTATGCTTATTATTGCGCCATGGGCGGATCACAATTTGATATACCAATAGTACTGATATATCAAATTGCTTTGTACCAACACTTCAAAAGCCATGTTATATATAGGGATGTATGTCCACTCTGTTTTCCAGTATCAGAACTAATATATTGTAACTGAGTTTCAAAAGATTTTCGAAACTGTAACCATTCAAATCTTACCAAAAGTATTAAGATTGTAGGCAAGTAAAAAAAAAAAATCGAAAAGACAATTTTCCTGAGAAAATGTTTGGCTGTGTTTATAAAAAGGCCGATTTGAACCTACCATCGGATACAACCGGTATGATACTTTTACAATTTAAGTTAAGACTTACTTAATGATAAAAGAGGCAGAATCGCAGATGAATCTGTATTTAAACAAAACTGGTTTGTTTTTTGTTTTGTTTTTTTTTTTTAAATATAAAATATGTAACTCATAAATGGTTTATAAACTAAACAATTACGTTAGTGGCAATATTCTATCAGAACTATTAAAATGTTATCATTTTACAGACTTTTCAGAATAATCTGATTTGCAGTTTGAAACGAAAATGGGCAAATTCATGCCCTTTTATAACACGAGTCTTCTTGTGGTACAGATCTTCTAGTGCATGAGAATTTGAACAATATATTTTTTGCCGTTCTCGCACGCATAGGTTTCAAAATAATAAACGCGAAAAGCTTGGTTTCATCAACATCGCTATATTTGTCTCTACCAAATACTTACCCTTATGCACATGCATACCATTAAATAAGAATTAATTTATTCAGCATACCCTTTGAGCAACTGCTCATGCACGATAACAGTGGTTACAGCGTAAGCAGTAGAATTTATTATAAGTATCACCACTATCATCATCACCATCAACAGCAGCAGCTGCAGCATTCTGAATAATTGAAGTAACGAATAGGATCATCTTTAAAACGAGTACATCTGTTGTTCGCGATATTATGTATCCAGGTTTAAAGAAATTTGTAATAGGCCCGGTGAGGCTACAGGCGTATTTTTGTTGCACTCTTGAAGACATGACCAGTAAACACAAATGATTTGCTCGAATCGAGTTTTTTAGAGAAAAAAATATACATAAGCGAATAAAGAAATGTCATACTTACCTCTGTTAAAGGTGTTTGAAACGTAACGAACTCATTTCACGACGTACGGCTACTAATTTTACGACGTGTGGAAACTCATTTTACGACGTACGGAAACTCAATTTACGACGTAAGGAAGCTCATTTTATGACGCACGGGAACTCATTTATGCGTACGGTTCAAAGATATTAAGGCTAGCGCCACTCCACACCGTTGTCTAACTGGGCATCTACTGTGCTGTTTTGCTTACTATACAAACGCCGACCATCTCGATGGATACACATGTAAGCCAAAAATCAACCCAAATAATTCAAAACACTTTCTAACTTTACTTTGTTTGCTGTTATGACTTACTAAAACCATGCATACATATCTCGATTGTAATAGGAACTCAGCAAAATTATTTTTAAAAATGTGTATACAGAATTTTTTTAAATTATTGTTTTAAGTAATAAGACCGCCTTTGCTCCTTGGATCACTTTCGTTGTCAATCTCTTCCCTTTGTGAGGCAAATAGTTCTCCACTTAAGAAACTCTTCAATTTTGGAGGTAAGGTTCTTTTTGCAAATAGTCCCAAATGTCATAATACCTGGAAGTGAACTGAACTTGTGAAGTTTGAAGTTAGCACGACGTGCTAGACTAACATGTATTTCGACTCAATATACCGTTTTGTATTCAGACTGAGGTAAATTGTACATTCGTTTAATAAACATTATTTTTCTTTTTTGTCATTCCTCTTCCTTCTCCTTATCAGTTTTAATGACTTAGGTTGGTTTAATTTTGCTGTTATTGATGTCTTTTTTCTTAAATACATCATGGTTATTTTTCTTCTTCTTTATTTCTTTCTTCGCTATCTTCTTCAGATTAATATCATCATCATTATCATCGTCGTCATTATCATTATTATTATTATTATTATTATTATTATTATTATTATTATTATTTCCAAAGTTAATTCGATTATACGAAAGATGACTACAAGCTGTACTTCATTGTCCAAGAAGCGAATCTTTTGAAATGTATTTCTTTATACAGTTATTGTTTTCTCGACAAATCTGGAGTTAATGACTAAACCTTTGCCATAAAATCCTATTAACAGCACCCACCGATTCGGAACTTGTCTGGCTGAAAGATGTGACAACAAATTTTAAGACAGACAAACGGACACTCAATGAACCTGACCTACCTGATGAGCTAACCTTTCACATCAATCTTGGGTCACGTGTTCTCACCTTAAACTTGAAGAGGAATCATGGGATTGATCCAAACGCTGACGTCTATTTTGTGCGAAAGTTAAAAGACGGTCGATCGCTTCTGGAGAAAACAGTAAATTTGGAAGAAAAGGTAAGCTTTCAGCGAATTACAAAACAAGCGTTTGTTTATGCATTGATGCGTTCTCAAAGGCGCGTCCTTTGGTAGCAGCATACATTGGGTACTTTTGAAACACTTGTAAAGTTTATTAAAATAATCCAATGACAGGTACATAAAAGTTGGTTTCGCTAACACACAGCATTCGGATTTTGAAACCACTTACACAATGGATTAAGCGCACATGTTCAAGATTTTAGAAACAATGGAGGGGGGGAGGGGCGGCGAGGGGAACAAAATGAAAATGGGAGAAACATTAATAGATCGAGTTACTTCCTTTGTAACTGCACGTAAGTTATTTGTTTGCAGATATTTTAAATATTTTAAAAATGTAAGCATACTACTAAAAATACAGATATTAAATCATTTAATCATCTGTGTCAACTTTGTTTACAACAATAGCGGAAAGGACTTGAATCTTTCTAAATATTGGACCCAAGAAGAATTTGTATTTAAATGAACCATCCATGTCTAACATAACGGCCACAAGAACAATATTCAGTAATATTAGCATCGATGACATTTAGGTCCACCTATGTTTACATAGAAATCCAGAATAAGACGTGACAATAATGAAAAAAATAAAATAAAATACCTCACGTCATAAACAAATTTGTTTAAACAAATAAGTGGTAATTGTACAGAATGAGTACGTCACTGACAAACGCGTAATGCTTGTGACACAAATATGCTGCACGGGACGTCCTAAATAAAAATAGACCATAAGACAAAGAGGCATGTAAGCAATAACAGTGTATACAGATCACTGAGTGCAGAAAGAGATCCGACATAGTAAACGTACCATATCCTTTCCGGTGATTTAGTTTCAAAATATCGACATAACGTCACTTCCTGTGTCAAAATAATTGGATACTGAGACAAGAAAAAGTGTTAACAAATTTATGCATTTTCTAAAAAAGTTAAGATTTTAAAAATATCAATTTTTTTTTTTTTTTTTTTTATAGACCAGACAGGAGTGGTTTTGCCAAACCTTGACTGGTTTTGGTGAATTAAGTTACAGTAAAGGTTCATAGCTACATCAGAAAACTGTCATGACCTTGCTTTTCAGGCCCTTTGGACAGTGTTTTAAAGATAGATGTTGGTCAGTAGTTATTAACATTTTTGATTTTTGACTTATAAATGGGGTAACGTTTTCCAATTTCTTGTTTTTGGAAAACACAGAGGCGGACATATTTAGATTTGGTTTAACTGCTACGAGATATTATATTTGCAACAGCCATCAGGAAACATAGCACAACATGATCTATGCAATTTGCTTTCGTCTCTTCATTTCTGGCGTACTCGCTGTTGATTTTCACTCGGTTGGTTTAATAATATTTTTGTTCAGATTACTGTCCTTGGCTATAATGTAATCCCATTGCTATCTTGACGAATGAAACTAATGATTAGTTTCAAAGCTTCTTCAGTATCCGTTACTAATGGTGAAAAAGGGTAAAGGTGAAAAAGTCAGTAGTTTTATCTAAAGCAATCTCATCGCATAATTATGAGCACAATTTACATGTTAAATTGTAAATTGTGTTTAATATGTGTTTTTGTTTCGCTCGACATTGTCTTATTTATGTAGCAAAGGTTAGCAATAACAATGTTGCGTCAACAACGCTATGAGGTACAACCCTACTTCTGCTAACCGCTCCGGTGGCCTAGTGGTTAGAGCGTCCGCCTCGGATGCGGGAGGTCATGGGTTCAAACCCCTGCCGAGTCATACCAAAGATTTTAAACAATGGTACTAACAGCTACCTCGCTTGGCGCTCATCGTTAAGAGGTTACTGTTAGGACTGGTCGACCTGGTGTCAGGATAATGTGACTGGGTGGGACATCCGCCGCATGATGCCCCAGTGCTAGACATCACTTATAAACTGTCACACTGCAGACATCGTAGCAATGTGACTGAAAAATTGTTAAAGTTACGTTAAAAATCTAAATCACACACACACACACACACACACACACACACACACACACACACACACACCTACCTCTGCCACGTAGTTGCGAACTAAGTGAAAATGGAGCTAATGACACATTAAACATCCACTTTAAATGCAGGTTGTGTGCACGAGTAAGAGCAGAGAGCAATGTTGCATTGTGCATTGTTGTGAACATGGTTTCTGTATTGTTTCACTCTACTTTTTCTTATTTTGACACAACGTAGTCCATTGCTAACTAAATGAAACACACGTTAAGGCAGACTTAAACAGGCACCTATAACGTTCGTGGTTATGGGAAACCGTACTACTGTAGCCTTCTTTAGATAAATGAACTTAAACGGATTGTTGATTGATGAATTTATTATTTTTTACGCAGACTTAATAAGGTTCATATAACGCTTGTGGTTATTTGGAACCGTACCATTGTTGCCTTCTTTAGATAAATGAATTTATACGGATTGTTGATTGCTGAATTCCTAACCTTTAGCACTAATATGTTGGTATACCCTTCTAGGCATACTGTCTATAGTTATGTATAGTCTGTAAAAAGGAGAACACATTTGTTTGGAAAATAAAATAGACACATCATTTACTAGATACCACATTGGTGAGTTTGCATTTGTTTCATTCATTTCAACTGCTACGATATCATCCGCTCGTGTTGTTCTATGCAGAATCATTGTCGATTAGGTCTAGTCTTGTTGTTTCTCTGCTTGTTTAGCTTTGCTATTTAAAATTCCCATGAAAGTTTCCAACTGGCGTTCCAAGATGAACTTTACAGGTGGATTATCGTTTCTTTTGTAAAATTACCTTCCCTGGTTCTTTGATAAATTTCGGTTTATATTGCCTTTTGTCTTGTTCGCTTTCATTTACTAACAAGGAAATTTAGAGACTTAACTAAGAACGATTTCAACATTTTAAGTTACTGAATTCATCGTGCACTGCTATTCCAAAATTGTAAAAAGGTGTGCAGTGGTGAGTATGGTTACAACTATGGCTTAATTTACTAAGGCACCAGCACTTAAACAACTCGAAGACATTGTTTCGTCTTAAGAATTTTGTTAATAATTTTCTATTCGCTATTTTCATTCAGCCTTTAAAAATTTTCGTCTTTGTCAGTTTTCAAGCAAGCACCAAAAGTAAGCAAAGGAAATGTATATCATAAATGAAAATAATCCGGCCAAGTGTCCAGTTCCCTCCGATGTCATCTAGAAATTCAAGTTTAACTTTTAGACTCTTTTTATTTTCATTTGCAATAGCTATGTTCAGTTGTATTCTTTGACTCTCTAGAAATCCATTACTTGTTTATTAAAACGAGTCCAACTTCATTTTCTGTTTATCACTGAACTAATTCTTTCAATTGAAAAAAGTTCATTAATGCTGAATGCGATATCGGTTTTGCAATTGAAGAAATATCGAAAGATCTGGGAGTTGTAATGTCAAGAAAAATAAAAAATAAAAAAAAATAATAAATAAATGGAAGAACAATCATGCAAATGTAAATATAGGAAAGGTAAATATGAGTGTGTGTGATTTGCATTTTTAACGTAGCTTAACAATTTTTCAGTCATATCCCTACGATTTCTGCAGTGTGGCAGTTTATAGTGATGTCTTGCACTGGGGCATCATGCCGCAGACATGTAGCGTCATGTCCCACCCAGACACATTATACTGACACCAGGCCAACCAGTCATAACACTAAACTCTTAACGCTGAGAGTCTAGAGAGGCATCTGTTAGCACCATTTTCATACGTCTTTGATATGACTCGGCCGGGATTTGAACCCGCAACCTCCCGCATCCGAAGGTGAAGCTCCAACCACTAGGCCACCAGAGCGGTCGAAACATATATAGAAAATGCTAATCTAGCATCCAGATGTTGGTTCTAAATTATTGGTTCAAACTTATTTGTTAACGCTCCAGGAATCGTACAAGCATACGTTGCAGTCCTAATTTTCCTTTGTAATCCGGTCTGCCTAATTTCATTTCACTCATATTCATGAAGTCAGTACGGGCAAAGCTTAAAGTATAGTTATCAAAACTGTTTAGCACTATGTATGCGAAAAGTCGACCTAAAGTACTGAAAATATTTCTCTCATTACAATAATTTGATCTGTTGATATCGTTAAGGAGAGTAAAGCAGTTTATTTCAGTAAACTGAGTTGCAGGAGATGGAGTAGTTATATCGGTGATGATCCTATCTCAGAGACCCCCCTGCCCCCCAAAACGTTGTACGTTAACATTCTTGTTAGCAGCCCTTTTTAGCTCAAAATAATGACTTTTACATGATAAGGCTTTTCTAACACATTTCTGACAAAAATATGTTTTGTCGGGGCAGAGGTGTCTCTGAGATAGGATAATCACCTATATAACTACTTATGACAGTCTCTTATACTTATCAGCAAAATAATATTGTTACAAAATGTCATATTAAACAAATGAAATATTATATATAATGTCATTCTCAGTACGACATGTTGGATTTGATCTGACAAACAGATTTTGTAAGAGATTTAATTCAATCAAATCAGCGTCAGGTTATACTGGCATAAAACCTAAAATAATAAGCGATTGTATTAAAAAAGTAGGTTATCATATATCACCAAAATATGGATCGGTATGGTTATTCGCGACTGAAAATGATGTGAGAAAGCGGGTTGGGCAGATGATGTGATGACATTTATTGATAATATGGTCGATATATTATTTGATAACGATATTTTTAAAGCTATAGAAATTTAAACAGTAAAAATAATAAAATATTTTTACAAAACATATAATCACAACACAACCCCATATAAACTCCTAGCTTGTTATATAACATGCTAGCAAGTTCAGGGGCATTTTCGAAAGACGACACAGACAGCACAACCCCATGAACTCCTAGCTTGTTACATGACATGCTAGCAAGTTCAGAGGTTACATATAACTTATCCTAGGACACTAAACAATTTCCCCATGTGATCCCCTAGGTTGTCATCTAACATCCTAGAGGGACCGGAGGAAGTTCGAAATACACGAAACAGAAAGCACGGTTTAACCCCATGTGATCCCCTAAGTTGTTGAACAACATCTTAGCAGGGTCAGAGGTTACATATAACTTATCCTAGGACAGTACAGTTTAACCCCGTGAACTCCTAGCTTGTCATGTAACATTTTAGCAAGTTCGGGGGTTACATATAAGGACGGCACAAACACAGACACACACACAACACAGACACAACACAAACATGCAAACATACAAACAACACAAACGTATCCTAGCGGGAAACCTTAAATTACGTCCAACAGATTTCGTACACCCACCCACCAGGCAAACACCTGAGGGTGCAAAAGTGCACCCACCACGTGTTCACATGGTGGGTAAGTGTATTTTGTCTGTTGGACATCGGGAAATTCCTGGGCCCCCCCCCCCATCTTCTTAAAAACGACATCCAGCGTCTACCCACCGATTTTGTCTGTGATGGGAATCGAACTCAGGGCGTCAGTACGAGAATCCAAACGTTCTAACACTGAGCTATGAAATTCGGTTATATATATATGTTGAAAAAGTTATCATATAGTTATCTAATACAGACAGGCACCTATATCATATAGGAATTTAAAAAAATCATAATTATAACCTAGAGTGTGGATTTCTGAATAAAATAACATCTATTGTGAAATACTTCAATTTTCAAATACATTGGAGCGGTCTATACAGTGTGTATATATAGGCCAAGCATTTTATGTTAATTATAAGTCTCTATCCATCAGACGCTTGCTACGGACGTTTTCTAGGCTATACAGAAAAATCATATTTATTGGGACTAGAGTTTAGATTTCTGAATAAAATAACACTACTGTAAAATACTTCAATTTCATAATACATTGGAGCGATCTAGTAATGCCAGCCTTTGCTGCCGTTGCTAGGCGACATACTAAAAAAATCAATAACTGTATCAATTGTTCTTTATTATGCTGTCTCAAGATAACGTGATGTGTGCTTAGACACAGCATATTTATAGCAAAATTACAATTTTGAATTTTGTGATATTTTCTCGATAGAACTTTGGTTTTATGTTTGTCTGTCTGTTTGCCTTCTTCTGGAGCTAAAGTACATTTTTAAATAATTTGACATATACATCTTGATAAAAAAACAATGTTAGTCTTTCATAACAGCAGATAACTCTGTTCTAGGTCATGCCTGACAGAGTTGGTCTATCTTGATTAACTAATACTTTATGCTAACAGAGTTGTCCATATTGATCAAATAATACATATTCCTAGAGGATTTGTCGATCTTGATTAAAATACATTGAATAAGACAGACATTTGAGATAAAAGTGTTTCAAAACTCTACTGATTATACGTTTTATAGCCAAAAAATAAACCAAAATTTTTAATAGTATAAAATCTAAATCACATATGCAATACTAGATAACTTACAAAAGATTTTAGAGCATAGGAAGTAGTATATATAAGGCGAGTTTTGAGACACCTTTATCAAGCCCATCTCGTAAACAAAAATACAGTAATTTTTTAAGGAATTTCATTACCTACCACAAGAATCTCAACGCTAGCTATCAAGTATAATGTGCTATCATGATTATATAACAAGAATATAATTCTGCCAGATACCTTACGGCGGCATTCAAACATTTCTTTCATTGCTATTTTATTAAGGAGATATTTACTTCCATTTGCAAAAACCTTTGACCTGTCCAGGTCTATAATGATTTTTGTATACTGACCTTGGCTTATTGGATCATGTAAAGTTTCATATTTTAATGCAAGTGCATCTCGTAAATTTTCGAGATAATGAAAATATTTGCTAACGTCTGTTCTGATAAGGGAAAGTTTGATTCTGTCAAATTTACTAAAACAAATACCCGAAATTTCATCATTAAATTCAAATGATAATTGCTGGTTATTGACCATTATTTTTTTTATTTTGCTATTAACTCCATCGACTAATGTTAAATTTTCAAACATTATTTCTAATGTTTAGACAATATTACTTAAATAATGTCCAAGTGCGAGCGTATTAATTCCGTCTTTGCAATATCTTTTATCATCGAAATTACTTAGTCCACGTTTTATAATTGTATTCGTTTCAAGTTTATGATGATTCGTCCTAATGACATTAGTTTTGATAAAACTGATGCTATTGTTTAGAGCTGCTTTGAAATCGTCAAAATGCATCATCTTTTTCACATATCCGCGAGGGATACCTTTAGCTTTATTTGTCAGTTTATTGTCATCTAATATCACAGCATACATTTTGCTTCTTAGTCCAACAAACTCTCTCACCGGCACAAACATGAACTCATCTTTCATCTTTCCAATAACTTTCTTGTTCGAATTATCTTGAAATCCACTACATGTTGGATAATCTGATAAATCAAATAGATCTTTATTATTGTAAATGTCCTGATAGACATTTTCACATTTTATATTATAAACTAGCGAGTCTGTATCAGTAAATAGCAACTCCGAATCTGGCCATTGCTTTTTGGTAAAATTGTAGTGAAAATCGTACATCAGCCACTTTGATATATCAAGTACAGCTGCACCAACATAAATTGGCTTATTTAACTTTAAATTTGTCTTTCGTCGTTGTATTGCAGCAAGATTTTCATTAAATATTTTCATACTAACAAAACCATCATCATTAACTAATTTATTTCTGCGATTAATGTCATTAACAATCTCAATATTGACTCGTTTACGAATATTCTCTATAGTCTTACCAAACACCGATTTGTTCATTAACTTGAAAAAGTTTTTCTCAAATTCGGTTTTAGCCACAGCACGACGTTTGGTATTTAAGTCAATATAATTTGCCATCCACCGCGACTGATTAAACTTTAACACGCGATGGACTTTTCTCAGAATTAGTCCAGCATCTACTGCTTGCTTTAAATTTTTGTAATGCATAACGTAATTTCTTTTATCTAACAAATTTGGAACTAGCTTATTAACAATCGAATTTTTTTGCTGTTGTTGCTGCTCGTTGTTCAGGCGATAATAAACTATAATCAATCGTCATTGACTCTGCGCAAAACGGATAGTCGTTATGTAGATCATGTAACGAACTAGGATAGTCTAGATCAACTTCAACAAAATATGAAATATCTTTCGGAAGATTTTTTTCAGTTTCTCTAAGAAACTGATTTGGAGTTATCCAATGAAACCCACCGCAAGGCATTGGCTGTGACATGGCCCACCAATAAAGGTTCACACAGTCCAGATAAATAATGTAACTCGACGGGAGATTTTTATCATAACTTTTGAGATATTTGTTATTAGCTACTGCATATTTTTTTGTTATAACGCTAATTCCGCCTCTGATGCCTTTTTCAATAAAGTTAAACATATTGACATCTGTTAAAAGATCTAGTTCTATTTTGCTCGTTTTTAGTAGAGCGTCCCAAGACAGCCCTGGAGCAGAATAATACCAACAGGGGTCTAATCCGTAATTTGCATGACTAACCTGACGAAAATTCTCGAAAACATCTGCTAGCAATAATACATCCGTTTTCAAATATAAATCGTGATAATCACCAAATGTTTTACAGCCAAATTTATTCCACATATCTTGTGCATATTTGTATTCGTCATCTGTGATGTTTTCATTTTTGAGCTGCGAGTAAAATTTATCTTTGTCAGGCAGAGAAGTTTCATTAAATCTGCTCCAATCGTCAAGATACTCATACGGAAAGATACCTTTTTTTGTCAGATCGACATAGTTTTCACTGAAGCAACTTTTTAGGTTAGCGAAATTGCTACAACCTTTAACGAGCTCGTCTAATGATGCTGCCATAAATTGCATACTGTCACTAAAGCGTAATTTGCCGAGCGTCACTGACATATACTTTTCAAAATTATTTGGAATACATTTTATTACGTTATTTAATTTTAGTTTAGCTTTAATGTTTTTTTCACCAAAAGCTTCTACAATGATGTGACTGTCATAGCCACGAAAGTTATGCAAAACTACGGGAATAAAATTTGGAGCATGAAATTTTAAATTACAACTGTTATGAGCTGCTCCACGATATTGGCCGGTCAAATGACAATGATCTCTCACCTTATCACGAACTCCGTTGGAGTCCACCAGCAACTTTTCACAAATATGACAATTAACTGCCTCATCAAAGTCAAGTTGTTGTTTAGACGTTATTCTCATTGGAGCTGTTTTAGGTAATCTGTTGGAAATTTTATTAACTTCGTATATTAAATTTTTTAGTAACCATACGGCTGGATTTTCACCTCTATATAACATTATTGGAGATGAAAATGTATCGCTGGCGCAACAAACTACTTTATAAGCTACTCCGCAGGGAATATGCTGTTGTGTTTTTCTGGTACTGGATTTATTCGGATCATTTTCTGTTCCAGTCACAGGAACGAGTAGACATCGAAATCAGCGTAAATAACAAAAGGAATATTCAGTTTATGATTATAATTTTTAAATTTTAATATTTTTTCTTTTTCGCTGAGCATAGTTATTTTTTGAACGTTTACACAGTATTTCAGATGCTCCTGCAGTCTTTCATCGCTAGAAAAGCCGTGCAGACATCTATAACAGAAATATTTCTTGTTTTTATTTTTACTGTACTGTCCGCCAACTAGGCCGTTAAAGTTTTTTATCCAACAGTAATGTCCCCGATAAAATAATAAATTGATTGTCTTTTGTGAAGCATTTTCTGAGATATATCTCGGGTAAACGTTTTCTTTATCGTCTAGTCCGAAAACATTTACTGAGATACCGTTTTGTTTTTCAAACTTTGGTATATGATTTTCTGCTACTGGAAAGTTGATAACATCAAAATTGAGTTCGTCTTTGTGCGGAAAATACTTGCTAACGCGATCAGAATTTTGTTCTTTTGGAAACATCGCAGAATGAATAGACCACTGAAAACATGTCATCATTATTTTTGACATTTATACAGCATTTTTTGTTCTTAATTTTTTGAGGGAGATCGACGTACAAACTAACGCGAAGCACGTTATATTTTGCTGTGTGAAATAAATCTGCTTTTATCATTTCAAATTTACAACCTGACCCTGACGAGGTAAATTGTTCTAATTTTTTGTTTATTTCTTGATGTATTTCATCGGCGACCATGGCAATGTTTGTTCCAGTTAATATCTTTCTCGATTTAGCTGTTAAATAGGGTTCCGAAATTTCGCTGTCAAAACTTTTTGTTTCGAAAACTACATCCTCAACTGCGTGTAACTTTGATAAAATCGTATGATATTGGACTATAAGTTTGATATTTTTATGAGCCGCAAGTTCTTGAGCTATAACAGGTTGTAAAAGATGAAATAAATTTGTAGAGTTAAAATTTGCTAAAATGTTCTGATCATCAAGTTTATAACTGTTATCATAACCTGAAAATGCTGAAGCAATTTTTTCAGATTTGATAATGCTCTTCTTGGCAATATCTCGCAATTTCAGCATTATATATATAGTAATATTACTATATTTATTGAAATTTTTAAAATTAGATATATGAAAAACCTTATAGTATAATGACAGAAATCTTGAGATATCTGCCACCGACAGCGGAAGAGCAAGAAACGTATCATATACACCCAAAGTACAACTTATATGCTGCAAATGCATTAGGTTCTGTTATCAACATATCATCTAAAAAATCTATCGGCATACCAACACCGGCCGGTATGTTAATTTCAGTGAAATGTGATAATGCAGAAAGAATTGAAATGTTTAGAAAAGATTTTATTTATACTTTGTTTTGCGGTGATATTCCAGAGGGACAGCGAGTATATAGAGCAAATGGAGCAGTTGCTGATGATAATATTGAAAATCTAGGATTACAAGATGAATTTCAACCTCATCCAAAATTTGATCTATATGAGGCAAATGATAAGGGAATTATTCGACATAAAAAAACTAAAAAAAGTTGTTGGAAATTTACATAATAGTGGATATCTTAGTGTGATGATACGTGGAACAAAAACTAATTTTGTTTATTATCTATCGCATCGTTTTATTTACGAAACTTTTCATGGAGTTATTTCAAATAATTTAGTTATCGACCATATTAACAAAATTAAAACAGATAATCGTCTAGAAAACCTAGATCTAGTAACATATCAAGAAAATAGTAGAAGAGGAGATACTGGTGGTAATAATTGTAAAAATCTAAAATCAATTATTTCAATAAACTTAGAAACTGGAGAAGAAATAAAATTTAAATCAATAACAGCATGTGGAAAATATCATAAAATTAACAAAAGATCAGTGAGAGATGTAGCTGACGGCGTACACAAATCAGCAACGTCCATGCTGACATTTGACAGATTTATCTTTAAATACGATAATTAATAATATTTTCTATATCATTTCTAGTAAGACAATTGTGACTAAATTCCATGACATCGTCGCGATTTAATCGTAATGTCATCATTTTATTTGTATCAAGTTTTATTATATCTGCTGCTGTTAACAAAAATCTATCAGATTCGCCCAATGTTATCATAACATCAACAAAATAAAAACTATGTCCCAGCAAACAAGCTCGAATTGCCTCAGCTAATTCTTTCTTGTTTAGTATATTAACTCGCTGATGATATTTTATTTCCCCGAACATATTATTTATTAATTAGATAAAATATTATTATAATAATGAGTATGATTGAGAGACTGGCTCAGCTATACTCGGAAGATTTTGTTTCAGTTCCTAATGTTACATCAGAAAATATTACCAATGACAGATTTGCTCATTATACTGAAAATGATATTTTGTATAACTATGACGACGATGACGAAGATGATGTTGTTGTTAGCAAGAAAAATTTAAGCAGACCAACAACTGGGCGATATGATGTTAAGTACCATATTGCCAAAAAAATATTAAAATTTAATTTTAGTGTTGCCGAGCATCAAATATTTTGGCAACTTATAAAACCCTTTCTAAACGTAAAAATACCCGGACAACAAAGAAATATTAAATACGATTTTATTTTTGTTAAAATATTTAATTTAATGCCAATTGATGATGCGAGAAAATTACATTTAATTTCTTTATGCAAACCAGTAAAATGTAAGTCAGTATTAATAAAATACGAGCAAATTTATGATAATATTATTCAGTCGATGTAATCGCAGTCGATGAAATCGACTTAGTTGGTACCCAACTATTAAATTTATCGCTACACCCGCGCCATTTGACTAAACTTTTGTTGCCGCGCTTTTTAATAACTTTTTCAATAACAAATATATCTTGTTCTGTTTTCTGAAGTTCTTGTTCGTAAAAACTGCCAGTTATAGGTTCTCCTAACAAATCTTTCAATGAATATGTAACTGGTATTGTTAAAAGTACTTTATCAACAACAATACTTCTTCGCTCCAGTTATGAGTATAGCCTTTCTCAAATGTTTTTTCCGTCAAGGAAATTCTAACTTTATCGCCAACTTTAAATTTATGTCTGCGGTACATATTTTCATTAGCTAGCATTGGATTTGCAATCGCGTCGTTTGGCGACATTTTAAGGGTTCGGTGTTTCGTGTTATTGTATTCGTCAACAATTTTCTGTAAATTGTCAATATATTTATTCGTATTTTTAGCTGTCAGATACTTATGAATTTTTTCGTTGAGCGTGCGATTAAATCACTCGACAATGACACTTTTCCCCTCATTTCCAGTAACGTATTTTTTAATGTTATTTTGTTCCAAAAACTGCTCAAACTTTTTATTATAAAACTCTGCTCCATGATCAGTCCAGATTCTGTTTGGTTTTCTTTCTGTAGTTGTTATTATTTGTTTTAGCGCATCAGTCATAGAGGTCCCTGTTTTATTCGAAACTGGAACACTAAAAGCGTATTTACTAAAAACATCGACAACATTAAAAAGATATCTTTTATTATCGTTAAACGGAGCTAGATTTGACATATCAACTAAATCTATCGCCCAGATGTCATCAACTGCATTTGCGACAACTTTACGTCGCGGAAACCATTTTTTTTTTTTAGGTCTATGTAGTTCGGCTGCCAGTTCATCATACAAGTCTCTACCGAGTCCAAGTTTATATTTTGCTCCAATAAAGCCCTGGACCAGCCTTCGGTCAACACGTTCTCGCATATTTACGGGTTTCATTTCACGAAGTTCGTCTAACATCACTTTGTCGCAGCTGTGGTTATTTTGTTCGCTGCCAGGAAGCTCAATATCTCTGTAGCAGATATCATGACGCATTGCTATTGCGTCAACTTGATTGTAAGGCTCTTGTCCTGGCAGCGGATTATCATTTTCGTCAAGTTGCTCATCAAGAGGATTATAAGGTCCAGTATATTTATGACCTGGCAATGTCCAACCGCCTTTTGGTTTCGGCAGTTTACCAATTAATTTATGTATATCTATACCTGTTCCAATTATTTCTCTGTTGTTGCATTTCTGGCAATATGTAACAATTTTATTTTGCTCGAGGCATAAATCTCTATCGCAATCGCAGTCGCATGTAATTATTTATTGATAACTGACAAATTTTTCAGAAAATAATAATTTTATTATAATCTGAAAAGAATTAAATTTTTTGTCAAATTCTGACGTTTTTTCGGCTATTTTACCTGTTTTTTTAGCGATTTTTTTTGGTTAAATTTCTCGTTTTTTACAGGTCAAAACCCCAGCATTTTTCAATATAAATTTTAGCATTTTTTTATATTTTCATACAAAAACGAGCAAAATCAACAAAAAAATCGACGAACAAAAACAAGAAAAATCAGATAAAATAGAAAAAAACCCATCGAAAAATGCTAAAATTTATATTAAAAAATGTTGGGGTTTTGACCCTAAAACCATTTTCAGATTTATAATAATATTGTTTCAGTCGTCTGCTAAAATAACGTCAGGGCAGCCCGCTCCGGACAACTTTGCTGGTGGCAAAAGCATACTTTTTCTTTTTCCACAGATTGCACAAATACTTTTCAGCATTTTTCTATTATTTTTTTGTTTTTTTCTGTTTTTTCGTCTTTATTTTCTGTTTTAGTTTTACACTTAAGACAATATATTGACATTGTATATTAGTGAGTTTAGACAAAATTTATTGCAAGCTTTACAAAAATTAATCGCAATCTCATCATTAGCGTAAGAGGGTTGTTTGTCAAATTGCAAAATAAACTTTAAAAAATCTGGATTTTTGGTCATCTGTTTAATGAACATTATGCAATAATATCCACAAGCGGAAGTTCCAACTGGCTGAATTTGATTAGACGAATAATTTATTATTTTGTATTTACTCATATATTTTTTTTACCGCGTCACTTGGTGGAATTCCGAAAGAGTCAAAATAATTATTATCAAAAACAGCTACCCAATGTGTACCAGATCCGTCACTAAAATCTTGTATATTTATAACACACGATGTCGCTTGCGTTGATGGAATCGCCTGTTAGCTCATCTTTGGAATAAACTCCGTGAAAATTTTTTACTTTTTTTAGTTTATCAAGTATATCAAAGTTACTTAACGGAGCCGACTTTGTCGGCCGCGACTTTATCTCCTTGTTCCTGGCAGCATTAGTCCTCGTCCTCGTCCTAACAGACCCGGCAATAGACTTCCCGCTAATCCTGCTAGTAATGGGGCTATTGGAAGAAATCCACCTTGTCGCTGTCGTGTCTTTTTTTTCGTCGTTGTCTTTTTTCGCATAGTTTTTCGCTTAGGCATTATATTTAATTTTTAGACAAAAAATTGCTATCAATCTTCATACGAAAATTTTCTTTATTCCGCCGCCGCGGACAATACCATTACCTTTAACTGCCTTTTCTGTTGCGCCAGATACTGCTCCAGACGCTGCTGCTAGTCCTAATGTACCTAACACTGGCAAAATTTTAGGTAGTAATGTTTTGGCTATTACAGATAGTGCCGGACCGAAGAAACCACCTTCCACCGCAATGCGATGGGACATCGCAGTTATTTGTGCAGCACTTAAATTTAAAACAAAAGGTTTTTTGCGATCGTATTTATTTACTTGATTTTTGGTTAACAACAATTTTGTTAAAGTACCCGCTGCGTTAGGGTTGACCTTTAATGAAACCTGCCTCTGTTTTGCAACAGCAGCTGCTAATTTTCTAACTTGGCCATCAGCTAAATGTATTTCTTTTACAATATATTTTGTCATCTTATATATAATAATTACAGATTAAACTTGAAGTTCTTCAAACTTTGAGTACAGTGTAAATCACTCTAAACATGTACTGACATTTTACCTCCGACAGAGTCAATTGTAACAAATCTGTCGCTTATCACTAACGCATATACGTATAACGGCGCTGCTGGAGCGTTCCCGAGTGTCCAAGTAATTTCAATATCAGCTGTGCTGTCTACAGTTCGTTCGCTATGTTTACTAACATCAAAATAAAATATTGGATAAAGTGTACGAAATTCCTCTAATGATATCTGAGATCCATCTCCAACGTCCTGATATTTTTGCACTGCGTCGAGCAGGTACATGTACGGTCGAGTAATGTTTTTATTAGCGTCATCTGCAAAATTACATTCTATCGCTCGTGCTGGGTATTGTTTTGAATTTATTCTAGCGTATATTCGTCTAACATCAGCATTATCAAATATTCCATTATTTTGTAGTTGGCTTCCACGTCGATCTTGTTTCTGAAATACAACAAATAACTGACGCGGTAGTTGTTCACGTGATGTTGTTGTAACTCGCCATGTGTAATTGGTGGTATTTGGAACTGCTGTTTGATATATTTTATGTTGCTGAAAATAATTTCTATTAGTATGTTTTTGCAGCATATCATTTAATTCTGCCATTTTAGTGATTGACGGAGTTATTCGTGGCATCCACAGCGTAAGTTTGTTTATGACAAATTGTACATCAACCCCACCAAATCTAAACAGGCAGTCGTTTTGTTCTGCTCGATCTAAAATAAGCGTATGTTTAACTCCACGAAATACTTTATTATAGTCCCTGCAAAAGCCAAATATTGTACTTAGTGGCAGCATCATTGTAATTTGACGTGATCCTTCTGCAAGTGCCTTTCTCTTAGCATAACCTTCATTATAACGTTTATTTCTTACGCTAATTGCTCCGTTAACTATAGCTAACATTGCAGTACCATCAGCAGCTGCTCCTGGCGGTGTTATATCAAGATTATTACAAGCAGCAGTAAGTGAGACTCTTGTAGCTTCTGCATTAGCGCCTGCATCTGGTGCGGCTATACCAAGTACGTTTGTATTAGCAATAAGAAAATTTATTACAATTACAGCATTTGCATTAGCATCAGCTCCGGCAGATAATACTCCTTTTGAAATAAATTCTCCAGATCCTGCTGTAGCAATTCCAGTATCTTTAAACCACATCATATTAGTTGCAGTTGACCTGGAGTAATCATCGGAAAACGAAATAGTATTTAAGATTGTACTTGCAACTTGTAAGTGATTTGAAATATCTTCGACAGTTTGATTGGCCAGCTGATATCGAGCACTTCTAAATAAACACCAGCCATTATTTATAAGAGCTACTTCTACGTTAGCTGCAATTTCGGCAGGTGGATTAGCTACTGTCATAATCTGACCACGAACTTCCAACATTGCTTTGTGAGGCAGTAGAAATACGTCCTCGTCTCTAGTATTAAATGTTCTGACGCCAGCCTTATTAGGCTCGTTAGAATTTTCATCAAGATATTCAATATATTCAAACTCTGTTACTGTGTCGTCTGTGTCATAAATTTCTGCTAAATCGAGATAAGTTTTTACAGACATTTTTGTTTATTTATTAGGTTACACAAAATTATTGCGGCGCTGTTACTTTAGATATTAAATTTTGTATAATTTACTCGCCCTTTGGTGGTAAAAGTTTTTTTGTTGTTGTTATCATTGCGCGTTGAGTTTCTTTTGTTGGTGAGATTTCTGAAATAGCTTGTTTGATTGTTACACTGCTTTGCGGTGCGCCTTTTTATTTTATCAGATATTTTTTGTCCCACAGCAGTTCCAGCAGCAGATGCAGCTCCAGTTGCAAAAGCTTTTGATGCGTCAAGTGCAATTGGCGCAACTTTACGAGCTAGTCCTGGAATATTTTCAATAATTTTAGTAAATATATTTCCCAAAAATCCTCCTACTATTTTTCTTCTATAAATTTTTTTCTGTTTCATTCTATCCGAGGTTGTATAATTTTGCCGTCTTACTGTTGTTCACGCAAGTGCAGGTAATAAGTGACAACTTCATTATTCAAATCTAACTGTCGTCCAGACTGATCTGTCAATTGCATATTTACTTCTGTTATTTGATTTTCAACATTTAGCGGATAATAAATAATATGACGCGGACTAATTTGCATAAGAGAACCTGGTGGAACTTCTGGTGAAAAACTGTATATAGTTTGTCCTTTACTGCCCTTAGCTGAATAAGAACCAGATGCAATAGAGCAATTTACCAATATTGAGTTAACATCAGTTATATTTACTGGTTTTTCACCTTCATACATTTCGGGATTATCACGATCAAGAGCAGGATATACATAATTATAAAATCCTATCAGTGGTGCGATACTTGTTTGCGATACAAGACTAACTGTTACATCTTTTAATTTCATTCTTGCGCGTAACGTATTATAATTTGGTGTAAGCTCAAAATTATCAGCTATACCTTTATTTTTTGTTATAAGTTCTTTTATTATTTTATTTAGATCAGTATTATTATAGGCTCCTTGTGGAATTTTAATTGTTTTCCACGCGACAAATGGTGAAGTATGTATAGGAACACTAAATGCAAATTCATCGTTTACTCCAGTTTTTACATTAGCCATAGCATTCCAACAAGTGCAGGAAATTAATCCAATTTCATATTGTTTTTCACGATCTAATTCTATTGGCGGAATATACTTTACTGAAAAATTTGCGCTATCTTTATCAGATTGACTAGAGTCTAGTAACAATGTTGCTGACATTTATTATTAAATTTTTATAAAATTAAGTCGCCACAATTAAGTCGCGATGTAAAGTTTCGTATTCGTCAGACGTTAATAAATTTTTCGATCTCAAATTATCAAGTATGTCAATAATTTCATTGTCAATTTCAACACCAACATTTCCAGCTTCTTTTGATGATATCAATAGCACTAATCTACCTGTCATTTCAGTAACTGATGCAAATATTCTAACTCCAGTTCCTTTTTTTTCTCCTCTATATTTTTTTACGCGATTTTTATCGATTACTTGAAAGAATTTTCGTTCAAAATTCCAACCCGTACCAAAAGGTTTTGCTCTACTGGTTTCTGCTGTTCTTCCCAATACAAAAGCAATAATACTATATCTCATTCTATTATAAAGTGGAAGTATAACTTCTGTTTTTATAACCGTGTTCAACTCATTTTTAGCAGCAGCTCCGTCTTTAACTATTTCATTTAATTTATCAATTAATGTGTTATATTCTGCATCGCTCCATTTACTTATATTATCAAGATCTTTTATACTTTCTTTCTCTAAAAATTCATGATATTCATCATTTGTTATCTCATTATTTGCTTGTTTTATATACCATCGTTTTTGATCTTCAATTTCCATAAACTTTACAGCAAACTCGCCAACTCTTTTTTGCTCCTCTTTAATATCTTTTATTTCTCCTGATAAATATTTTATAATATTTTTAATTTCTTGTGTTGTTAATTCTGCTAATCTTCGTTCAAGTTCCAGCGGATTATTTATTAGCCGATCTAGTGCAGCTTGTCTCGCAGCAGGATCAGCTATATTTGCTACAAGTGCCTCAGCTAATCTTCTTTTTTCATCTTCAGATCTCTCTTGTTGTTCTTTAACTAATCCAATCAGACCTTTTTCTTGTAAGTTTTTAAGTTTTTCTTCTGATAGTGGCTTACTTTCAGGTTGTTTTCCAAGTAAAGCTTCAGTAACTGGTTTGAGAATTGTGGCTGCTGTTTCTGCTGCAGCAACTTGACCACGTCGTGCTTGCTGTACTTGCTGTTTAAATTGTGCTTGAGATTGTGCAAGTTTGTTTAGATTTTCTATATGTTTTCTATACTTTGCTTGTTTCTCCATTAATTATATACTATTTTCTATAAAAATTACTGTAAATATGTTTCAATACAACATCGAAACATTTTACTCTTATCATTTGTTATTCTATCAAACAAAAAGAAATCATATCTATTTGCTGTTGCTTGACGATATAGTTCAATAAATTTATCGTTTGTTACATCACCGCATTGTTCGTGAGCGATATTTCTAACGTCAATATTGTCAAGTCCTGGAAATAATATAAAACAACCAGTATTTCGCCTAATAAATCTGTCAACATTATAATATCCCTGAGCGAGATAAATAGAATTACATTTCTTATTTCGCGACAGTGAAAAATACGATCTGATTTTATTCATTTCCTCGTTGTTTAGCGGAATATCATCAAAAACAACTATCTTGTGTTCGGACGAATCAAGTTGATTAACTGGAAAAAGTTCTTCTGGTTGTCTGATAATAAAAAAATCTTTGCCAGCCTCAAGATCATCACGAAGTTTGTCATTATAATTGCTAAGTAATTCGTACTTATCTTGTTGTGAATTAATTGTGTGAATATAAACGCGATTGTAGTTAAAATTATCTCCGAGAAGTAAATTCTTAAGCAAGTTTGTTTTCCCCGATCCAGTTCTACCAACAATAAGATAATGACAATCTGGAAGCTCATTGTTATGTTTATTTTTCACCAAACATTCTGTATCAAAATTTAATATAGACGATTTTGCCATTATTGTTATATAAATTTATGCTATATAATTTTTGTCAAACGATAAATAAATAATGAGTTTTTATTCAAAATTTGGAACATTAGTAGGAGATTCAACAGCTGAAAGTACAAAAATAACAGACGGCAAGGTTGATTTATCAGGCTATCTAAAATAATCCGGCGACACAATGACGGGAAACTTGTTTATGTCAAGTCAACGAGTATTAGAGTTAGAAACAGATTATCCACCAATAAATGTTGTTAATATACAAGCCGTTAGTTATGCACAACTTAAATTAGTCGACGATAATAAACTAGATAAATCTGGTGGAACTTTAAGCGGTAACTTAGATATGTCAGGAAAAAAATTTATAAATTTGGAGACCAGGTATCCGCCAGCAAACTTAAATCAAACTCAAGCGGTAAGTTATTTGCAGTTAAAGTATGTTGATGATAACAAACTTGATAAAATAGGTGGGACAGTTACAGGTACTATTATCATGTCGGGAAAAAAAATTACATACCTTGGAGACCCAACTGCAGAATCAGACGCAGCAACAAAAAAATACGTCGACGATCAAGAATCTAAGTATGTGTTAGTCAACGGTGGTATAATGCGCGCATTCCTCAACATGAACAATAATGGTATTAATAATCTTAGAACACCAGAATCAGATTTTGATGCAGCAACAAAGAAATACGTCGACGATAGCGATACTAAGATCGCTAGTAATCAAGTAACGGCAATAAAAACAGTTAATGATGAAATTAACGCATTTAAAACTGATTTTTCCAATCACGTACAAACGTTCCTGAATTTTCGTAGAAATATAAACAGATCTATTAATGAATTTTTTGGTAGTCCACCAATTGTTGACGTAAAACTTGTTGACATTAATACAAAACTTAACGATATAGTCAGTGGCATTCCTAATATTGTTGAAGAAACAAATCTGGTAACAAAGTTACTTGCTGGAATTCCTCACAAGCAGATCTTCAACGTAGTATACACAGTAGCATCAGGATTAGGCGTATGGACACTGCAAGATAACACTCTCAAACATACCGCAGAAGTCACTGGTATATATAGGCTGTCCATATTTAGCATCGCAAAATTCAGTATATTTACTACATTTCCATGGCGTCATTCAATCGATACTTTTTCTGGAGTTGTATCTGTTATAATAAATAAAGACGCTGAAGAAACACTTCTACTGGAAGCATCTGATAAAAATTTAACCAGAGCTTTATACTGGTGGTGTTTGGAATTTGTATGTGAAACTCCTCAATTTGTTACCTAGATGACACTATTGTAAAGAAATATTATATAATGAAAAAAAATATAGTCGATATTAATCATATTTCAGAAAACATTCCAAAACAAGATGTGGACGCCTTAATGCAATATTATAAATACTATCATAAACATCTTTGATGCGTAAAAAAATGTTACAAATACTATACCAAAATACTTCGAGTGATATCATATTTACCGTTGTTAATGACTAGCGCTGGTATAATTTCAAGTGGCGCATCATTAAATCCGTTTTTGTTAATAATATCTGGTGTTGGTGTTTCTCTTGCAGCAGTGTGTAAAAAAGTTGAGCCTCGACTTACGACTAAAAAAAAAATGCTTGCAAAACAGCAAGTATCACTTATAAAAAATTACTTGATCCGATACAATCTTATTTGCGTGGTATAAAATATGATATGGATGATTTAATACGCGAGTTTCGTATCATTGACAGTATGTTAACAGATATTCTGCCAATGAGAGTTAGCAGGTATGAAAAAGATTATAATAAAATATGGGTTACAACAGTAGATGTTTAAATTTCTATAGCTTTAGAAATATCGTTATCAAATAATATGTCGACCATATTATCAATAAATGTCATCACATCATCTGCCCAACCCGCTTTCTCACATCATTTTCAGTCGCGAATAACCATACCGATCCATATTTTGGTGATATATGATAACCTACTTTTTTAATACAATCGCTTATTATTTTAGGTTTTATGCCAATATAACCTGACGCTGATTTGATTGAATTAAATCTCTTACAAAATCTGTTTGTCAGATCAAATCCAACATGTCGTACTGAGAATGACATTATATATAATATTTCATTTGTTTAATATGACATTTTGTAACAATATTATTTTGCTGATAAGTATAAGAGACTGTCATAAGTAGTTATATAGGTGATTATCCTATCTCAAAGACACCTCTGCCCCGACAAAACATATTTTTGTCAGAAATGTGTTAGAAAAGCCTTATCATGTAAAAGTCATTATTTTGAGCTAAAAAGGGCTGCTGACAAGAATGTTAACGTACAACGTTTTGGGGGGCAGGGGGGTCTCTGAGATAGGATCATCACCTATATAACTACTGATGGATATGTTTGTATAGCCATTTTAACCTGGAATGCTTTTATCTACGATACGGTTTTACCTTGGATATATACAACATTAATATATAGAACATTAGTTTGTTAAACAGAGTTTACGTATATCTCAATCTAAACTGAAACATGCTTACTTGAATAGGATGTGGCTTACTACCAAGACAGGGAGAATGGAGCATTCATGACTGTCAGATGTGTCAAGAGATTAAACGGACGGTGTGACAGAGTCATCGTGAGTATATTATGAGATTAACAAGTATACTCAGAGGATTATTTCTAATCTACTTCAAGGTATTACACTAGCAACTGTTTAAAACAAATTATACTAAAATTGTATGCTTAAATTAAAACATCGTAAATATAAAAAATAAAAATAAAATATAAAGCATAAATCATTCCCGAAATTTTAGTATCTTTCTATACTCACCAAAAAATGAAACGACACTGCTATTTCTACTTCCACCAACTGAACGCAGATATAAATGTTATGATATTTACATGGCATTTAATTATTTTCTCTCACGTACCATTCAGAATCCATCATATTTTCATAATCTTTACATCCTTTGTAGTGTTTATGTTGATCTTTCATTGTATTAATAGACTTAGTTTCGTAAAACTGACTGCATTGGAAGGGTTCGATGTTATACATCTCCATATATTTTATTTTTTACATATGGATCGGTTTTAAATGAACTTAAAACTAGCGCCTTCTTTAATTAGACAACATTTACTTCCGGCTCCCAAATATTAAAATATTTATCATATACTTTCCACTTTACCATTCCATATTTTGTGCTATTCCAGTTTTGTTTCTGACCATGCAGACATCGTCGTGATTATAGCACAGGGATAATGTCTTTTCGTAAAATATCCCATCAATATTCGCTCTCTTAAAGTCATCTAATTTCGATCCCACAGTGTCTCCTAAAATTATTTCTATAATTATAAAAATCTCATGCATGAAGTTAGGAAGATAGCCTTTAACAGAAGTAGACTTATATTTTGAGATCCAGACAGTCACTCTTGTTTTATAATTTAGCTTTCCACGTGCATTTGCTAGAAGATCAGCAAATGTGTTAGTCCATCTTATTTACTTGTTGCTAGTTTTACTGGCTGCAGATGGCGACAGATCGGTGATATGGTTTATTGCATCCATCAACAAGGTTGCTTGTTACATATATCCTTTTTCTCTTTTCGTTTTGTGTAAAATAACCTCACATTCTAATCTTAGGAGTTTGATTACATTTGTTTTCCAAACCAGACGCTGAGTAATTAGAAATATCTGTGATATTCAGTTCTACCGTCGTCATACGTTATGCATTTCCTTTCCATTGCGAAAGTATATTTTTCTGGTTGACTTTCATTAAATATTTATATTAAAGGCTCTGTAAATCTTCCTTCGTTTTTGTTTTCATAAACAGACTTATGGAGCGAAAGCTGCAAATAAAATTGTGGTCTATAGAATGTGTTGGTTACCTAAGGTTTTCGTAAAACTAAACATTTCGGTGGATTTTTATTACAATTTTGATGACTGAGTTTTTACTTTACGTTTTATGGGCAACTGGCCCAGGATATCTTTTCATATAAATATAACGATGCGTAGACCCATTTTATCCACATACATTTGGTATCTAATGGCCCAAGTCTTACTTTTTGTTCTGTTTTGTTTGTTCGTTGCAATAAAATGGTGACGACCTGTGCTCCATGATTTTACACACAAATTGTGGACCATCAGTGGCCGATTTAGTCCTTTTATATTAATATTCGTTCATTTGCGTATCACACCTCGGGTAATATAGGAATTTTTATGTGTGTCGGCGTTGGTTGTGACAAAACCGCATGACGTGTGAAATATCAAGGTAATTCTAGACTATAGAGAAACGTTTAGTCACATTATTATTAAAGAAAGATCACAGTCTTTATATATATATATACATATATATATATATATATATATATATATATATATATATATATATATATATATATATATATATTAAGCTAGAATGAAACCGTGAAGTGATAGTGACTGATATCTTGTAATGCTGCATTTATCCTGGGCTAAAGAGAACCAACTCACGTGAGACATACAACATTACTTTGCTCGGATATATTGTGAATTAGGACTCCTCTTTCCCAATTAATTGCTGTCAATATATTCTGCTCAGACCCTTGTCCAATAACACTATCGACGCCAGCCCCTCTTTTATCTCACGCAATGTTTTGGGGTATTTATTTTGTCTCCGGATCTAGCGTTTTTCTTCCGAAAGGTTAGCAAGTATATCGATTATTACAGATACAACTTTGTTTGAAATGATAAGACAAAGCACTAAATGGATAAACAGAGACAGAGGATATTCAAATTAACTGACATCCTTTGATGTTATACACATGCATATAAATATTATTTTCCACTTTAAACTAGAACGGAAACGTGCGAATACGTGACAAAAATTATGATCTTCAACTAGCAGAGACTGACGTAAATTCAAGAAACTTGTTGGATGTTCCAGATCTTCTTGGGACACGATACATTCTAAGTGACCAAGCGAATATCCAGAGAAATATCGTGATCAAGAAAGGTAACGGTTTGTAATAGATTAACCGTATCGAGAAAATAGAGTGTGCAAAATACATTCTTTGTATTTTTATTTGGATAGCCACGAAGGTAACATTGATTGCTGAACACATTTTCTGTAATAAATGAATGAAGCATGACTAAATATACGTCTAATAATTGTTTGTTTTAAGGTTTTCCTTATGGTCGAAATTCTGTATATGTTATATATCCTAGTATGACATTATTACTATCGTTTCCATTGTTTCAACTACAGTGTATAACACTTTCTGATATCGTAATTTTATAGAACAAAACGAGATTGGGAGAAAGTGAGGAAACACCACTGCAATTAAACCGTTGTCTCTCTTTAGGTACTTTTCTTTAAATCACTATTAGTTACGAATTACACAAAAAGCAGTTCAACGTACCACACGATATTTGTACGTGACACAGAATAATTCATCTTGCAGATGCAACACAGCTCAATGCGATCAACTTTGGACAAGAACTAAGAGATCTTCTCCGACGTTTCCCTCATGGACAACAAAATCGAAACCATTTTCAGCCCACAAACTCAGCGTTATCCTCAAGAAATGTATCAGGTTTACATAACAGAGGTGAGAAGAGTTTCAGTGGTACAAACAACGAGAATGGTAAAATATAGTCACATAAGGATAGTACGATAGCATCATACATAAAGATGGTAAATCCAAAATTACACACGATGACCCCTGGTGAGAATGGTAAAGTTGTCGCAACTCAATTCAGTTCTGTTATGTTATAATCCTTTAATTTTCTTAAGCATTACAGTCTCACTGAGAATGTACCTTGGTATAGATGCATATAACATTTTAGACGGACATTACTTTGAAATTACAATTACAATTGCAAATTACAATTAAATTAATGTGTTCAATTGTATGTTGCTCATGGGGGACAAATCGTATTTATACAGCTGCCCATAGCTTAATATGCGGGGGACACATTGGGGACAAATCGTATTGTATAGGCGCTTCAAAGTTTAACATTGGAATGAGATTATAGCGACATATTTGTTTATAGGGACAAGGATTTATGGGGACAGAAAGGTTTATGGGGACAAATGAGAATAGACAACTTCGCGTGCGACAATTCTGTCATATGCGAATAATTAGAACCTACAGAGTAGGCTAATAAATTTAATCAAGAAAGTGCTGCCACCCGAACACTTTAATGCACGCGAATGGTGCTATTTAATTATGCTCAGTTAGGAAAGGAGCTACGCCACCGACGATTCCCCGTTTCCATGCAAGCACGGACATTGGGGATTAATGCGACGAGTCGGAATAGAACCACACACTCACTAGCCTATTTATTCTATGTCCAGGAGTGGCCTGGGAAAAAAGGTATCGTCATTGGCCGCGCCTCTCGCCTCAGGTCAGTTCTTTACTGTTACGTGTAGGCTCGTACAAAAGTAGCAAAAGAAAAGAGTGAAGCCAACAAGCTTTGTAAATTTTAACAAAATAATTTATTTCCGTAGAAAACAATTTTAAAATAGGAAATAGGACTTACAATTTTGTGAATATAATCCAAAAATTAATCCTAAAGTTGAAAAATATAAGTCCTATCACTAAACAGTTCCAATTGAATCCAGGTTCGAATCTCGATGAAATTCCAATATGGAAGGCGATGACGTCAGATGAGGTCGTTGTACAAAATGGCATAAATTCCTCATTGAAACACAATTTATAATGTTCTGTTTATAATTCCAGAATAAATTTCCACTAAACGTCTTTGTCCCAGAATTTTCATAAAGAAAAGCACTTGTTTTGTTTTCTAGAGAATATGAATTATTAAATTCCAAAAAATAAATGAACTTCAAAACAATCTGACATCAACAATTGAAACACATTGTACCCTCAAGGTGTAAAGATACGACTCTGACTAGATCTAGTAGAAAATGGCTGTTTTAAGCCTCGATTTTAGATTACATGGTGGCTCATGTGACGGGCTAAGTGATTTCTAATTTGAACAGCGCAATAAAAAAATATGTCATTTATCACTTAGCTAGAATAGCCCTATCTAAGAATTTAATTCCTACACTGGAAATAAATTAAAAAAGAAAGGCTGTTTACAACTCAGCTAACACGTGGGCCGAAAATGACCTTGGTAATAGCCAATCGTATTCAACCGATGTTTACAAGATCTATGAACCAGGGTGAGCTAAAATAATGCTGAAGTAACAGTACACTCTAATCGTGTCAAATGAATTTTCCGAAAAAGAGATTCAAATTCAATGAAAATTATCATTACAATAAAATGTAACGAAACAAAAATAAAATAAAAAAGAATTTTAAAACCGACACACAAGTAATTAAATTACATATGATGATAATATTCTTCAGTCCTCCCTGGTGTCCCACGAACTTTCATCAGATCACCTCTGCATTATATGCCATCTTGACGTATCAGTCCCTAACCCTCCACCTTTATTCGCTACTAAGAGAAACCTCCGTATGATAAACAGAACCAAACTAATGCATGACATCCAAGCAAACCTAACAACTAGCTTACCCACTACAGCAGAACAACTTGATAACTGCCTGCGTTCATTGCTCGACAAACATGCCCCAGCAACCAAGTGCAGAGTAGCAATTCAGAAGTGTTCTCCGTAGTATAGCAGTGTTAGGGACCAGCTTCGCACTGCTAAAAGAGACCGCCGTAAAGCTGAGAGGCTTTGGCTTTCCACCAGGCTCACTATTCATAAGCAGATCTATGATGCCGCTAAGAAGAATGTCACAAACATAGTCCATGCAGCTAAATCAGCCCACTACAGTACTAAAATCATGGAAAGTTCCAGCTGCAAAGAGCTATTTGAGATTACTAACAAGCTGATGTCAAGGAACAAATGTACACCACTTCAGCTACCTTCTCTCTAGTCGACCTTCCGGACCTGTTTGCAAATTCTTCCGTGACAAAGTACAAACCATCAGAGATAAACTTGACAACACAATTTCAGTTGGCATGTCGTCACCATACAGTTGCGATACAGAATTTCAGCGGCAACCGTTAGCAGCATTTGAACCTGTCTCTATGGATTTAGTACGTACAATCGTGATGAAGAGTGCACCAAAGTCATGTGAACTGGATCCGATTCTGACGTCGCTGCTGCTAGAGTGCTTGGATCCAAAACTGCCTTCACTAACTGATGTTATTAATACCTCTCTCTCAACTGTGGAATTCCCATCATTTTACAAAACTGCCATTGTAAAGTCTCTGCTGAAGAAACCAACACTCGACCATAATGATTTAAAGAACTACCGCCCAGTTTCTAATCTGCCATTCATGTCAAAAATCTTAGAAAAAGTTGTTCTATCCCAGCTTGTATCTCATCTGAATTCAAACAGTCTTTTTAGCAATGTACAGTCTGCATATCGCCCTTGCCACAGTACTGAAACTACTCTTCTGAAAGTAGTCAATGACCTTCTCTCTGCTTTGGATGGCGGAAAGATTACAGTCCTCACTCTCCTTGACTTGTCTGCAGCATTTGACACTATAGACCATGATATATTACTTCACCGTCTCCAGCATGTATTTGGCATTCGTGATACGGCCTTACTATGGTTCAAGTCCTACTTGGTCAACAGGACACAAATGGTGTCCGCAAATGGAAAACACTCCAGCCCAGTTGAACTATGCTGTGGTGTTCCACAGGGGTCTGTTCTTGGACCTGTTCTCTTCATTCTATACACTCAGCCACTCTCAAGTGTCATAGATCATCATTCAGTGTCTCACCAATTGTATGCTGATAACACCCAAATATACAAATCTAGCCATCCAGCTGAAGTTGAAGCTACCATCCAAGGCGTAGAGAGGTGCATTTCCGATGTGAAATCATGGATGACATGTAACAAGCTGCAGATGAATGATGATAAAACTGAAACCATCCTGATTACAACACAAAGACTTTCTCATTCACATCCTTTACCTCAGACAATAAATATCAGCAACACCAACATTAAATTCGCACAGTC
>JAECUM010019941.1:0-10000 GCA_016617855.1 Megalonaias nervosa
TATATATATATATATATATATATATATATATATATGCTTTTTGTATCGACAGAGGAGAAGAACATTATCAGGCATAGGTTTTCGTTCTATATATATTGTACTTCTAGTAATCTCAAATTACAGATGTATGGAATAAAATATGTTTACAATAAACTAATATTTTGGGTTGGTATTATGAACTTTTGGACCGTTTATAATCTCATTTGGTCGACCTTACAGTTGGTCTTTGTTTCCAGTTTAAAGTGTAATCCTGTTACAAACACATTAAGAGTAAATAGGTATACCATAACGATAAAACATCATATCTTTTGTGTTTACCTAACAAGAAGAAACCTTGAATGAGCACGTTTTAATAGCAAATAGTGTTTACTTCTAAAATCAAACATACCAGTTTACAATAAAACCAGACGGTATTTTGATAAGCGTTCAGATGTAGACAATTGCAATTTACTAGACAAATAGCAACATAATTGCCCAACTTCGCAGCAAAATGCGAAGAAGTGACATTTGGACCGATGTGCTGGCTTGATTCCAGCCGCCCAGATAGATATTTGCAGGACATATGAACTTTATAAATTAAACGTGATAATTCAATGTTGTTGCTGTTTGTTTTGTTTTTTGGTTCTTTTTAAGTCTCGTTTTGTTTGGGGTTTTTTTTTGGTTCTTTTTAAGTCTTGTTTTGTTTTGTTTTTTGGTTCTTTTTAAGTCTTGTTTTGTTTTGTTTTTTGGTTCTTTTTAAGTCTTGTTTTGTTTTTTGGTTCTTTTTAAGTCTTGTTTTGTTTTGTATTTTTGGTTCTTTTTAAGTCTTGTTTTGTTTTTTGGTTCTTCTTAAGTCTTGTTTTGTTTTGTTTTTTGGTTCTTTTTAAGTCTTGTTTTGTTTTCTGGTTCTTTTTAAGTCTTGTTTTGTTTTGTTTTAAAGCAGATTTATGGGAATATTTCTCTGTTTATGTTTGAGCTTCTCCGAAAAATAACTTGAGGTTAAATAAAAAAATAAAATCCCTGTTTATAGTCAACTGAATGTAAAGGCCACTCTGGGTCAAAGATATAGATGAAAATCTGTTCTTGTGTATGTCCACAAAGATCGTTTAGTATCTAAGCATTTAATTGCTGGGGGTGGGTGGGTGTGTGTGTGATGTTTTTAGTGGAGAGAAAAGTTTCAGGCCCTCAAATGGCTGGAATATATATTCTTACTTTGATATAGAGAAGCCAAAATGAGACAAAATTACCTCCATTGTATTAGTTGATAAAATTACCTTGAGGTAAAATAAGCAAAGATAGAAAATCACAGGCCAACCCCTATAAATGAAATGGTCGGTCCTTTAGGGAAAACTTGAAGCAAATCAACCCATACCACGTATCACCTGTGAAATTATTGTAAAATTGGTAACCAAGAAAATATTGTCTATTTAGAATTCCAAATGTATTTGATTTCATTCCCAATTGTATAATTCGGTTCTACTTAAGTTCGTAGTATTTTCTAGACATTACAATTAGCTCCAAAAGTGCTATCGAACAAAGGAAATATTGTTACCATCTAACGTTAAAACTGACTAAGTAGATTAGGTCTCTATGAAGTAATAAGTTCCATTAAGTGCCTTTCTTTGGTTCCGCTATCACTCTTGCCTCAGGGTTTCATATTTTAGCAAAAATCCTCATGAGTTTAGTGATGATTGTAAAAACCAGCAGTTAATCGAAGCTAGCCAAACGATATGTTGTCACGACAGGTTTTATTGTTTATACACATCTTATATTGAGAAATTTCAGAGATGTTTTTTTTTTTTTCTTTCACATTTCGTCTTTGTAATATGTGGACTTCTTATTGTTCCCTAAGAAAATTATATCTAATCATACTTTTGGGCTGGGTGGTGGTTTTACAAGAGAAAATTAGTTCATTTTTGATCGTTAGAATGTATAGATCGTACAACAAATACTAAAACAGAACAAGTATTTTTATGCAAATAATCACCACCACCACCACCACCCGAAAAAGAAATCCCAAAGCTATACGTTTCGATAATAGCATCGAACATGTCCGAACAGAAAGGTGAAAAATTGTCTCATCCCGTCAATACTCGTATAAGTTGATGTAATGTACTCTATATACTGTCAAAAAGACTGGATGTTGATGATAGAATCTACGGGGCAAGCATTTGCTCAATAATGCAAAAAAGACTGGGTGATGATTGCAGCATCCATTGGGCAAGTATGTGCACTATATAATGTTACAAGGACTGGCTGTTGATGGTAGTATCTATGGGGTAAGGATGTAGACTGTATCATGATAAAAAGACTAGATGTTGATGGTAGAAAATATGGAGTAAGGATGTAGACTGTATCATGCTAAAATGACTGGATCTTGATGGTAGTATCTATTGGGTAAGGAAGTAGACTGTATGATGCAAAAAGACTGGATGTTGATGGTAGTATCTGTGGGGTAAGGATGTAGACTGTATCATGCTAAAATGACTGGATGTTGATGGTAGTATCAACGGGGTAAGAATGTAGACTATATCATGCTAAAAAGACTGGATGTTGATGGTAGTATCTACGGGGTAAGGATGTAGACTGTATCATGCTAAAATGACTGGATGTTGATGGTAGTATCTACGGGGTAAGGATGTAGACTATATCATGCTAAAAAGACAGGATGTTGATGGTAGTATTTACGGGGTAAGGATGTAGATTATATCATGCTAAAATGACTGGATGTTGATGGTAGTATCAACGGGGTAAGAATGTAGACTACATCATGCTAAAAAGACTGGATGTTGATGGTAGTATCTACGGGGTAAGGATGTAGACTGTATCATGCTAAAAAGACTGGATGTTGATGGTAGTATCTATGGGGTAAGGATGTAGACTGTATCATGCTAAAAAGACTGGATGTTGATGGTAGTATTTACGGGGTATGGATGTAGATTATATCATGCTAAAAAGACTGGATCTTCATGGTAGTATTTACGGGGTAAGGATGTAGACTGTATCATGCTAAAAAGACTGGATTTTGATGGTAGTATCTATGGGGTAAGGATGTAGACTGTATCATGCTAAAAAGACTGGATGTTGATAGTAGTATTTACGGGGTAAGGATGTAGACTGTATCATGCTAAAAAGACTGGATGTTGATGGTAGTATTTACGGGGTAAGGATGTAGACTGTATCATGCGAAAAAGAATGGATGTTCATGGTAGTATCTATGGGGTAAAGATGTAGACTGTATCATGCTAAAAAGACAGGATGTTGATGGTAGTATTTACGGGGTATGGATGTAGATTATATCATGCTAAAAAGACTGGATCTTCATGGTAGTATCTACGGGGTAAGGATGTAGACTGTATCATGCTAAAAAGACTGGATTTTGATGGTAGTATCTATGGGGTAAGGATGTAGACTGTATCATGCTAAAAAGACTGGATGTTGATAGTAGTATTTACGGGGTAAGGATGTAGACTGTATCATGCTAAAAAGACTGGATGTTGATGGTAGTATTTACGGGGTAAGGATGTAGACTGTATCATGCGAAAAAGAATGGATGTTCATGGTAGTATCTATGGGGTAAAGATGTAGACTGTATCATGCTAAAAAGACAGGATGTTGATGGTAGTATTTACGGGGTATGGATGTAGATTATATCATGCTAAAAGACTGGATGTTGATGGTAGTATCTACGGGGTAAGGATGTAGATTGTATCATGCTAAAAAAATGGATGTTGATGGTAGTATCTACGGGGTTAGGATGTAGATTATATCATGCTAAAAAGACTGGATGTTGATGGTAGTATTTACGGGGTAAGGATGTAGATTATATCATGCTAAAAAGACTGGATGTTGATGGTAGTATCTACGGGGTTAGGATGTAGACTACATCATGCTAAAAAGACTGGATGTTGATGGTAGTATCTATGGGGTAAGGATGTAGACTGTATCATGCTAAAAAGAATGGATGTTGATGGTAGTATCTATGGGATAAGGATGTAGACTATATCATGCTGAAAAGACTGGATGTTAATGGTAGAATCTAGTGGGCAAGTATTTACATTATAAAATGCTAAAAACACTGTATGTTGATGGTAGAATATACTAGGCAATTACGTACATTATATAATGCATTCTTCTTGTGTATTTGTTTGTCTGTCACTACGTATATATTCATATACTTGATGGAAGCCAACTATATATTTATTGCATATATATGTTCATGATTGAATGGATGGACGGGTGTTCAATATTCCTCACTCCATATGGATAATCTTTGGATTAAATTTTATCGTAGTCAACAAAAAAACTGTTGAAAATTTTGAATTAAGACGACATGAAAACTATTAAATTATTCACACATATTTGGAAAAAAAATATACAAATTCCCTGATAGGTGGAAGAAAGGGGCTAATCCACGACTCATTGGGCATGATTGACTGTCATCATTTCGTTACAAATTTCATACATTTTTACCTGAAGAATTAGGACATGTATAATCTAAACCAACCACCGTAGCCGCATTAACATGCCCATACATGATCAACTACATATGACAGTCATCAATGCTTGCAAGATATGTCTCAATCAAAATATCATCTTCCTGATTGAATAAATTAACCCCCATATTACACCTCTGGAGTGTCAATCGCACGTACAAAGAACATATTGTGTTTTGCCAGTAGCTTGTCACAGTTTATGAGTAAAATATTTCGCAATATCATCAATCTCGTATACGCAGAGTTTACATATAGTTAGTATATCCATAGGCATGTATGTATGTATGTAAGTATGTATGTATGTATGTATGTACGTCGGTGCGTCCGTCATTCCATTCGACCTTGCACGCACGCACGCATACAAGCTCACACACATATATGCATACATACCATACATTAACCTAAGTATACAAGTATGTAGGTATGATGGACGGATACTTATAAGAAAAAATTGATTCACTTTATTTCTTTTTCTGCACAAATTCTGTCTTACATTTCTAATATTTAAGAGATCAGATAGATATACAGTACTTATATGCTGTAAATATAACTTATAAATCCAAATTCCAGTATCGATCTACCTCTCCTGTACATATCAAAGCAATAGGTGCAGACAATCGCTCGGTGTACATATAAAGGACCCCATCCCCTCGAGCAAAATAAAATATAAGACGTGATTTCCCGCCCCGGTCTAAGATTTTAAACTTTTTAAACCTTCACAAATATACTGGCCTATTTTGAAACGGAATGGGGGGTGGGGGTGGGGGATGGAAGAAATGTCACATAACATCAATATGCCTCAGATTTAATTTTATTATGGAATTTCATGTTTATATAGTACAATTATGGCTTGGCTTTTAAGTACTTACACCCAAAGGGAGAAAAGAAATGGTTTGGTTTGATGGTTTGATGGTTTACGGCACAGCAACACAAGCAGGTTATTAATGCCGAGGCCGTTGGAGTAAAGTGCCTTGCTCAAGGGCACACCACAGTAGCTGCCCTAGGGTAGTCTGATGGAAGGTTTCGAAACCGCGTCCTTTCGATCCAGGTTCCCGCACGCAACCACTGAGCCACAAAGAAAGGAAAGTGAAATATCATCAGTATACCCCATATTTAATTTAATTATGGAATTTCACGTTTATCCAGTAAAATTATGGCTTAACTTTTAAGCACTCCAATTATAACAATAATGGTCAAATACGGTAAACTCGTTACTTATGAAAGCAAGGTGACAAAGCACATATTCATGCAATAAGTCTTCGGATCAAAACGATCATTAGGCATTTTAGTCTCCTTGACTGTTAAAATCTAACAACTAAACTGCACACTATGTCTTTTGTCTACTAAACGGAAACCGACACAAAAGTTAGAAGGAACCAAGCCGACAAACAAAGACGTATATTTGTGATGGTTTAAAGGGTTGAAAAGGGTTTAATTTAGTAGCGAGGGGTGTGGGTGGAGTATGTCCTATCTCTCATTTTACTATGGGAATTTTGTCCAAGGAGGACTTTGTTCTGGACGAGGTGGGATTTTATCATAGTGGATTTTGTCCCGAAATCGCACGCTGAATATTGTGGTCAGTATTATATTTGCTTGGTCAAAGACATTTGACTTATCTCACAAAATCTTTAAGTTATATATATATATATATATATATATATATATATATATATATATATATATATATATATATATATATATATATATATATATATATATATATTTCATTGTTTACCTCACCTATGGGTATTTGCCCATATCTGTAAGCACGGGCACTACCAGTATTTTATTCACCTTGAACGCCTTTAAATGTCAGTAAATATACAGAGTTTATCATCAGCAATGTTACTGCAGAAACACACGTTCCCGTTCGTCGTTTGCGGGCTCATTAAGTCATAGCGTCAAAACCTTTGCTTGGAATTTCAATTTTGTGCGACAATTACAATTTTTCATATCTTTTGCTTAATACATTATTTGTCCAAATGACCATAAAACCATCCAATATTGTTTTTCCATGATCTTATGTATGTATCATCAGTGATGCTTCTTTTATAATTTGCCAAAGTTTGAAAGTAATATTATAATAAAAATTTTCTTCATAAACCAATATAAAGAAAAGAAGATAAAAGGGTTCGGGGAGATATATCCAAATATAATCCGTCCCCGTCCTTTCATTTGCACTTATCCAAAGTTTTAATAAAACTCCTCCCTATCTCCACAACAAGGATGAATTTATGCGACATCGTACAGCCACTATGCACGGACACAACTATGTGAAAATTATGTCCACTTCAATTCCCCCAAGCCTTGCATTCTGTAGCTTTTGATAAGAATAAAGTTAGAACTTTAGCCAGTTCATTTTTTTAAAATTGCAGTCCCTCGCCTTCACCGATGAATTTCAGATGACTTAAAATTGCTCTTCGTATAATATATGATTTTAGTAAACTTTTTTTTAGCCCGGGTTTGAATTTCAATCTCAAGCTCACCCACCCCATTTAACCCCTACCCCACCAATTACCTTAAGAAATATTTCTTATTGGAATTGCATGTAAATGACATCAAAGTTAAATCTGCGTGTTTCCCGTATAGACATAAATGAGAAACACTTCGCTTAAAAAGCACCTGATGGCTATTTTATCGCAGAAGTTATTGATCCTCTTTAATCTTTCTTTTCTTAAAGAAAGATTATTTTGAATTTTGGCAAGGAACCTCAGTATTTTCCAATACAAATAATAACGACACTGTTTAAAACTTGATAAAAAAAATACACACTTCCTCTCTCTCTCTCTCTCTCTCTCTCTCTCTCAAACTCAAAAACACACACCCTCTCTGACAGTGTGATTTTTCCTACATGTTGTCAAATAATATTAATAACTTTCCTCACCTGTTGATAAATTAGAAATGAGGTAAAGAAAACTCTAAAAAGTATGTGTCAGCTGTGAAAACGGTTCATCGTTTGCATTTGATATTCTTCAGTATACTGTTTGTGTAAAATTATCTTTATTGAAGGGTAGCTTCTTACATCATCTCCACCCACCCACCACTCACCCCGAATTTGATTTTTTTAATTATTGCACAGACGATTGCATACTCATTTGAGCAGATGCTTTTTGACTCGAAAATCTTTTTTTTAAAATTGCGCAGTTAAAAAGGATTTACTTCCACTGGAAAACGGATTGGTAATGGGTCTTGCAGTTATCTACAACAGATCGTATTACAAAGCATTTACAAGGAAGGAAATGTTTATCTTTAATTCGAAATATTTTGCGTTATACAGTACAATTGTTTGTCTTACTTTTTCTCTCATTATTGCTTCAGTAAAGGTTGATGTTTGTATTTACTTACAGAAATTGTCACGAAAAGTAAATAAAATAGATTAAAAAATGAACTGTCTCCTCATTAACAATAATAATTACTTAGTTGTTTTAGCTGACGTTAGTAATGAAGACGGAAGATAGGAAACATGATGCTAGCTAATTAGATATGTAAACGAAAATTGTACATCCGATATTGTAATAATATCAAACGATATTGTAATAATATCAAACGATATTGTAATAATATCAAACAGAAATTAATAAGCATTTAAAGCAAGAACATGTCGCTTCAAGCAGGTGGGGTTTAGAAGCTGGAGGGGTAGGTCAAGGAGTTCTACACGTAGTAATACGGTACGTTGCAGGGATATATCAGGTTAGTTTGACGATATAATACTGACTTAACAAATTGCTTAGTCAGTATGATGATCTTTTGGACCGTCTAAAATCTCACTCTGTTCACCTTAGTTGATGTTAGCTTCAGATTTAAAGTTTTCTATTGTTATAAGTCACATTAAAAGTAAATAGGTCTATCATAATGATAAATCATAAACTCTTTTGTGTTTACCTGATAAAAAGAAATCTTGATTGAGCCTGTTTTAATAACAAATGGTGTTTGCTTCTAAAATCAAACACAATAGTTTACAAGAAATCTAGACGGTATTTTGATACGCGTTGAGAAGTAGACAATGACAATTTACTCGACAAATAGCGACATAATTGCCCGACTTAGCTACAAAATGCAAATAAGCGACATTTGGTCCTACGTACTGGCTTGATCCAAGCCGCTTACACATTTTATTTGCAGGACAGACAAACTTTATAAATGAAACGTTATAATTTCAAGTTGTAGTTTTTTGTTTTTTGGTGGGTGGGGTGGGGTGGGGTGGTTTTAATGTATTTATTTATTTAGTTTTTGGTTCTTTTTATCTTTCGTTTTGTATTTTTCAAAAGACAATTTCTGAGAATATTTCTCTGTTAATGTTTGAGCTTCTCTGAAAAATAATTTGAGTTTTAAAAATATCCCGATCTATTGTCACGCTGAAGTGAAAGTCCCTCTGAGTTAAAGATATAGATGAAATCTTTTCTTGTGTATATCCACAAAGATTTATTATTATCCGAGCATTTAACTGTTGGCAGAAGTGAAGGACCTGGAAGTATTTTTTGGACAAAAAGTTTCAGGTCCTCAAATGGCTGGAACATGCAATCTTTCTTTGATCCAAACAAGAAAAACACTATTAGGCCCATTGCATTAGTTGACGAAAAGAAAATCTTGAGGCAAACTAGCCCGTCTTGAAAGAAGATTACAGGCTCCTCTCGCCCCAAAAAATTAAATGGTCGGTGCCTTATGGAAAAATTGACACAGATAATTTAGAGTTCATGTCACCTGTGAAATAATTGTTAAATTTGTATCCATGACATTATTGACTATGTAGAATTCCAAATGTATTTGATTTCATTTGAAGTTTTCTTATTCCGTTATACTAATTTAGGGGTATTTTCTAAACATTACAATTTAACTTTAAAAGTGGAATCGAACAAAGAAAATACTGTTACCCTAAAACCTATAAAATAGATTAGGTGGCCATGACGTAATAAGTTACATTAAGTGTATGTGTTGTGTTCCGCTATTACTCTTGCATCCGGCTTTTGCATCTTAGCGAAAATGAAGTTATTGAATTTAGCTAGGATTGTAACACCTGTTGTTAAACGAAGCTAGCCAAACTATGTATGTTGCTACTGCACTTTTTATTGTTTGTACATATTCTGTAACGAAAACTTTCAGAGTTGTTTTCCTCTTACATTTCGTCTTTGTGATATGTAAACTTCTTATTCGTCACTAAGGAAATTATATCCAGCCATATTCATTGATGGAATGTACACTATATAATACTAAAAGGACTGGATGCTGATCGTAGAATCTACTAGACAAGTATGTAAAATTTCATGTATTTCTTCTGAAATAAATTGTGTGAATATTTAAGTTATCTGTCTTAAATAATTTGTATCTTTTATGCTGAGGATTGACTTTTCTATATCTGGAAATGTCTGTCAGTGAATCGCTAATTAGCAAAGTAATGTAGTTAAGACAAGGAATGAAGTCAATTGATTCGTGTGCAATTAATTTGTGAATTCTTTTCGACCAAGAATCAAGGAACGTCTGCCGACTGGCATAGTTCAGCTGTAAATATATAGCCTCAGCGGGGCAGT
>JAECUM010019941.1:12500-37949 GCA_016617855.1 Megalonaias nervosa
AGACAGACAGACAGAGAGAGACAGAGAGAGACAGAGAGAGAGAGAGAGAGAGACAGATAGACAGACAGACAGACAGAGTTTTGTCCACAATTGCCAAATACAGACGACTACGGCAACAGATGTATTCAAGGCATGGTAGCTACCTTCCCCCACTCTGACCCCTCCCCCACCCAAAACAAGAAATCGGCGACAATTTCAGATACTGCCCCACAACACCCTACCCTCAGACAAAAAGATAAGTCATATTATCATAAAAATTTGTCAACATTATTGTATATTTCAGCAATAAATTTAATGAAGTTTTTACGGAAAAGCTGAATACGACGCTTCAAGTCAGACGGATCTGTGTAATATACATTTTCACCTTTCTGAAATTATGAACTATCAATTAAATAATTTTCACACAATACTGTATATTTCAAAAAATTATGAATGATTTTTTTTTTATGGACAAATATCAGTCATCAAACTTCTGGTATTACTTATTTGCTAGATTACAATTAGGGCTGTTAAATTCTGAACTCCCGTGTCAGATGGCTTCGTATAATATAGATGACACACTTACATGTATATATATATATTGAAAATACAAGATCCTTTTACTTAAAGCATAAGAAACAGGTATTTTCTTTTTGTCTATGACTTAATAATTTTGTTTAGATATACACGTGGAAATATTCAAGAGTTAAAATAGTTTTTTTGTTTTGTTTTTTTTTTGTTGTTGTTGTTTTTAAAAGAACAAATATAGCATACGTACTGCAAACATGAAACCAACAAGAAATCTATTCATCGCAACGAGTCCCCAACACATTTCATAATGGGTGTAATACCTAAGGTGAGAAGTATAAGCCTTTTCTGCAATAAAAGTTCTAAACCTGGGGAGAGAACAAATAAAAAGTTGGAAACGGGAATCTAAACAAGGATGCCCGTATTAAATGGAACGAAGAAACCCGTCATGAATAGTTCTAGTTCTGTACTGGACATTCTATTTGATTACTTTTTCGGACGTAAGCCCACAAATACAGGGCTGAGGGACAGACATATAAACAAACTTTAACTTTTAAACAAGGTGGGGGTGGGGCTCACCTCACGTGCTTGCTAGTTTCTCAGTAGCTATAGGTCTTGAGGTGTGCACAAATGATAACATACAGGACTCTTTTACAATAATTGTTTGTAATGACCAAATATATAATTGATACAAAGACGAATGATTCTTTATTTGTTATCCGGCTATTAATAATGTACGAAAATGATTAGAAATATAAATTGTCCTTATTTTGACTGTTACTATTGTAAAAAAAATTATTACGTAATACATTAATTGTCCTTTCTATGGCTATTACTATTGTACGAAAATGATTACGAAATACAATAACTGTCTTTTTATGGCCATAGCTATTGTACGAAAATGATTACGAAATACATTAATTGTCTTTTTTGTGGCAAGAATATGATATTTAAGTCAGTGCTAAACAAAAAAGAATGAGAAACTTTTTATTGAAACGAAAATAAGTGCTAGTGGTCGTCACTTATACTGAGTTGAAATATACGTACTATTTAACCAATGTTACAAATCAAGAAGCAACTTTGATCAGTGCTATCGTTGACTATTACGGATATTATGCACAGCTCCTCTACTGCGCTTGCGTATCGGGCTGCTTATAAAATGGCGCTCTACTGTTTCCATAGCGGTCGCACGGGGTGGGGTGGGAGAGAGATTAAATACTCATATCCAAGTGAATGAATCTGCGTCAAGTCTTTTCAGTACATGTTAAATATAATTTTAAGGTTTCCATTTATTGTATTTAGCATTTAGGTCATCCTTCAATATGAAACTTACTTTTTACTCGCTTTTTTGAGGTTAATAATTTCTCATCTTCATGAAACCTTTCAATAAAATGTACAACAGGTAATAATAGCGTGTGGACAGATCACACTAATTCAGTTCCCAAAGACTGTAATGTTAATATTTTGTGAAAGTACTGTTATTTTGTGGTAAGATTGACAAAACTATATACAAGATTAAAGTTTTTCATCGAAAGAAAAATAAAATGCAGTGCAGAAAATTTCGTTACCTAGAAGGTGCACACTATAGTAGTATAGTGGGATACTCTACGGACAATGGGAATTATCATTACGGGACTCTACTTTGTACCCTAAGGACAAGATTTCTACGGACAATGGGAATTAGCATTATGGGACCCTACTTTGTGCCCTACGGACAAGATTTCTACGGACAATGGGAATTAGCATTACAAGACCTCTGGGCCTGTCTACGGACAAGATTTCTACGGACAAAAGCACACCCTGGGACAATATAGGGACAATGGGAAAATACATTACGGGACCCTAATATCGAATATAGCGTCAAGATTTATAGCGTCAAAAGCACACCCTGGGACGATCTACGGACAATGGGAATTTTGTATAACGTCAAAAGCACACCCTGGGCCTGTATAGCGTCAGTGGGAATTGAACATGGGAATTTTAACATGGGTGGGCCTGTATAGCGTCAAGATTTATAGCGTCAAAAGCACACCCTGGGGTGATATAGCGTCAATGGGAATTTAACATGGGAATTTTAACAGGTGTGGGACTATAGACGGACAAGATTTATAGCGACACGTAGACCGTAATGTTAAATTAGAGGGGTTGTACCCTACGGACAATGAGAATTAGCATTACGGGACCCTACTTTGTACCCTACGGACAAATGGGGTTTGTACCCTACGGACAATGGGAATTAGCATTACGGAACCCTACTTTGTACCCTACGGACAAGGGAAATTGAACATGGGGAAATATTGGGCCTGTCTAGCGACAAAAAATATTGGGCCTGTCTAGCGACAAGAGGAATGGAACAGGTAGGGTCTATTTTTAGCTACAATTTTTGGTCAATTTCTGTTTAAAAACCCTTGTATGTATTTATAGCTACAACCTGTGGAAAACCCAAGTCTATATTTATAGCCTCAAAATTTCTAGCTTCAGTGACGTCACTGAACTGACTGACCTGAATACTCGATACTGTGTGACGTCACTGAACTGGCTGACCTGAATAGCGATACTATAGGTAAGCAGGTGAAATGAATTGGATAGGGATAAAGGGAGTTTTATAGGGACAAAGACCAATACACACACAAAAGAATGGGAGAAAGAAAAAAATCCCAATATCTCCTATCCACACCAACGTACGAGAATGCATAAAACAGACACATAGACTATCCACACCAACGAATACGAATGCATAAAACAGACCCATATCTACTATCCACACAGACGGGAAGGGAAGAAAAGCACAGACCATATCTACTATCCACATCAACGTATGCGAATGCATAAAACACACTATACTATCCACACCAACGAACGCGAATGCATAAAACAGACACATACCTACTATCCACACAGACGGGAAGAGAAGAAAAGCACAGACCATATCTACTATCCACACCAACGAATGCGAATGCATAAAACACACCCATATCTACTATCCACACCAACGAATGCGAATGCATAAAACACACCATACTTACTATTCACACCAATGAATGCGAATGCATAAAACAGACCCATGGACTATCCACACCAACGAATGAGTATAATATTTATTTTTATTCTGATTCTGATTGAAGATTATAATATTTATTTTTATTTTTTATTCTGGTTCAGAAATATTTTATTTTTATTCTGATTCTGATTCAAGATTATAATTATTTATTTTTATTCTGATTCTGATTCAAGATTATAATATTTATTTTATTAATTTTTTTTTCTGATTCAGAAATATTTAAATTTTTATTCTGATTCTGATTCAAAAATATTTTATTTTTATTTTTATTCTGATTTATGATTATAATATTTATTTTTTATTTTGATTTTGATTCAAGATTAGAATTAGTTTTATTTCTGATTCTGATTCAGAAATATTTTTATTTTTATTTTGATTCTGATTCAAAAATATTTATTTTTTATTTTTATTCTGATTCAGAACTATCTTTATTTTTATTTTGATTCTGATTCAAGATTATAATATTTATATTTTTTATTTCTGATTCTGATTCAGAAATACTTTTATTTTTATTTTTATTGTTATTCTGATTCAAGATTATAATTATTTTTTATTTCTGATTTTGATTCAAGATTAAAAGAATGAGAATGCAAAAAACATACCCATATCTACTATCCACACCAGCGAACGAGAACGCTTAGAACATACACATAGACTATTCACACCAACGAATGTGAATGCATAAAACAGACACATAGACTATCCACACCAACGAATGAGAACGCATAAAACATACACACATAGACTATTCACACCAACGAATGCGAATGCATAAAACATATCCATATCTACTATCCACACCAACGAATGCGAATGCATAAAACACACCCATAGACTATCCACACCGACGAATGAGACAGAAATATATTTTATTTCTGATTCTGATTTTTGTTTTTATTCTGATTCAGAAATATTTTTATTTTTTATTTCTGATTCTGATTCAGAAATATTTTTATTTTGATTTTGATTCTGATTCAAAAATATTTTATTTTTATTTTGATTTTGATTCAGAACTATCTTTATTTTTATTTTGATTCTGATTCAAGATTATAATATTTACATTTTTTATTTCTGATTCTGATTCAGAAATACTTTTATTTTTATTTTTATTGTGATTCTGAATCAAGATTATAATTATTTTTTATTTCTGACTTTGATTCAAGATTAGGATTATTTTTCATTTCTGATTCTGATTCAGATTTATATTTTGTTTCCGATTCTGATTTTTGTTTTTATTCTGATTCAGAAATATTTTTATTTTTATTCTGATTCTGCACAAACGAAGGAAGAGAAGAAAAACACACCCATATCTACTATTCACACAAACGAACGGGAACGCATATAATACACATTCTACTATCCACACAAACGAAGGAAGAGAAAAAAACACACCCATCTCTACTATCCACACAATCGAACGGGAACGCATATAACACACATTCTACTATCTACACAAACGGGAAGACAAGAAAAACACACCCATATCTACTATCCACACAAACGTACGGTAACGCATAAAAACACACCATACTTACAATCCACACCAACAAACGCGAACGCATATAACACACACTATACTATTCACACAAACGGGAAGAGAAGAAAAACACACCCATATCTACTATCCACACAAAAGTACGCGAATGCAAACACACACACACACACACACAGGAGCTGAGGTGTTAGTTCTAATCCAATTGAATTTGACATGTGCGAGCCTTAATCAATGTTCTCCACTTCTGTCACAAAACCAAGAGAGTCCTGATTCAGCCCAAAACAAATTCATTCGTCCCTTGAAATTTTATTGTGCCATTATTTGAGAGACGCAAAAGCGCACTTCAAGAAAATTGAGAACGATGGCTTACACCTATACCGTGAGATGTAAAGAGTTCAAGTAGTTTGTAAAACTGAGTCAAAGTTTATAATCAAGATGAAACGATGCCACTTTTCCAACCAGACACCAAGCAACAATGACGATCCGTGTCACACAATACTTTTCAAAATGTGTTGGTAGAAGTTTGTACTAGCGATCTTGAAGAAATGATTGTCTCATATCCAATACCATTTGCATTACAGTCTTTAATACAGAGTGAGACTAAGAGACTGAGAGAGAAAAAACGGTGGTAATCTGATAGAATGACAGAACCAACAAGACCAATGAAGAAAGAAATTCGTTTGGTACCTCATGAAGATTATTTTTTACAATCTAGTAGCCCCAAAAGTGACTTGCAGAAAAGTTGAGAACGATGACATATATCTACACAGTGAAATTAAATGGTTTACGTCAATGGTTGCTATTTCTTTGTTTATTAAATTTTTATACAAACAATGTGTGTAAGCAAAAGCTAACAAACACACACACACACATAAGTACGCACGCACGCACACGGGTGTTACTGCATTGGGTGACAGTAAGTCTGGAGACTAGTGTTTTGAGAGATGGCCAGACAGAATTAGCATTAGAAAAAAAGAATGATAAAGAAAAAAAAAAACAGAAAAGAAGCACACCATTTTTGGTTCTGTTATTTTTCGCGGCATTATAGGACAAAGATAATGAAGACAACCATACAGTCTATGTGAAAAATGTTCATTGTTTTCATTCATTTTATCAATATCATAAAAAGGTAGTGTGATATGTACTGTCGACTGACTGCTTAACATTTGCTGTATATTCCAAATTTAAGAGATGTCATGTGTATCGCAGCACAAGCTACCAACAATTTTGCAAAGTTTTCTCAAATCTAAGGGCAGGAAAAAAAAAATAATAATAAAGCAGCACCAAAACGCGCCTTGTTCTATCGACAGTCTAAACCGAGAGAAAATAGGTCAAACATTGTTACATTTTTCTGAACGCATGTTTTAGTTTTAGAATTCAGAGTTAACCATAGGCAGGGTTATACAGTGCAATGTCACTCGCGTCTTGAAAAAGTCGTGCGTTTGTTTCCTTTCTGAAAAACGGTAAATCTAATGCTAGAAAAAATTTCCGTGACACATTGCAGTGCCAAAATAAGGATAAAGCTAAGATACCTGAATTTTACAAGCTCGTCAACTCAAGATTTTATTTCATCCAACGATTGACTGATTTACAATTTGTAAGTGTGTCAGTTTTTGAAAACAATTACATGACAAACGGAAGAGTTCACATAGTTATGGTGACTACTGATCACAATTTTGGAGAGGTATCTTCAAACGGGAACAGATACCATTAGGATTTCAATCAAAACTACTATGGCGAAGAGAGAGAGAGAGAGAGAGAGAGAGAGAGAGAGAGAGAGAGAGAGAGAGAGAGAATGTTATTCCTACTGTAAAAAATATCACGACACTTACGTTTGTTTTTACGGTATATTTTCCTTAAGAAAGATTCACAGGAAAAATATACCATTATTAAATATCACAAGAGTGAACTGAAGATGTAGGCAACTAAAAATTCCTCCTTTTTTGATAACGTGGAAGTAAAGTTCTCACAGAACAGTTCATCCAAATATGCTGTGATGTATTTGACCATAAAAATTGACATAATTTCCGTGGAATTGACCAAGGTACGATTGTTCTTGCGTTAGTTTTACTATTTTTTGTTGTTTATTTTTTTCTTCAATTTTGTGAATCTGGGGTTTGTATGAAGTAAAGAAGCTAAAGTTCCTTAAGGATAATGTCCCAAGCTGTTTGTCTATTCATGCATGTATTTACATCAGGAGAAATATGACCTATAAAACACAAAGATATAAGGCAATCATGATTAGAATCAACACAATAACAGCTAACTGCAGTAACAAACGGAGTGTTTTCCTTCACGTCCGCGTCACTTAGAGTTTCAATCCTCTTTCAAGAGAAACTTGGTATTGTTGTTGTTCTTTTGTAGGGAATGAAATAAGAAAACTGAACAAACTTAAGCACTTTGCTAATTTTGGCAGAGTTAAGAAGTCTGAAACAAATATATCAAATTTCTTTATTACGACCCAAGAGAAAAAGACCTTCCCGAGCCAAACAGCTCAAACCGGTTACTACACCTGAGATACCACCCCTAGTGATTTCTACCCAATCATTGACAGGAGCAAGTCCAGAAGTAGGCCTTGGCCGTGGCAAAGGCTTAAGTCAGTTAAAGCGGACTGCTTCTCGTTCCTGAGTTTGTTTTTTGAAGAAAGAAAAAAAAAAAAAAACAAGCACCCAAAAGCCCTTTTCAGGGCCACTCACTTCTTTCGAAAAGAGATAATATTCATTTTGCCAAAATCAATTAAAACTCAAAATCCCTTTTATTTTTTTTTAACCCTATGATGTACGTGTGTGAGTGCACGAGGGTAGGTCCTTATTATTCTAAACAATCAAAACCAAGAGACACGTTTTTTCCAGTCTGGTCTATTCTGGTACAAATGTTTACAATTCAATGTCACAACACAACACAATACAACACAACACTTTTTTAAAAAAAAGTTCATAGACTTCTTCTGTCTCTTTTTTCTTCACTCTCTCTGTTTTTTTTTTAATTTCTTCACTTTCACAATTTTTTTCCTCCTCTTCTTCCTCACTTTTTTCTCGTCTTCTTTTCTTTTCTGTCTTCTCTTTCTGAACGTGTCGGGGTTCTTCTTTTGCCGAGGGTACCTCTTTTTCTTCTTCCTCCTCCTCCTGCTCCTGTTGTTTCTTAGGGCAGTCTGAAGACCAATGTCCTTTCTCTTGACAATGATAACATGTATCCTGACTTTTGTCTCTTTTGACACTGGTCTTGCTTTTTTGACGGTCAGGACATTCTGTAGCCCAATGCTCTTTCTTCTGACAGATATAGCAAGTATCTTGACTTTTATCTTGAAAGGAAGGAGAGTAGTCCGTCGGCTTGTCTGAAGAAAACTTTCTTATCACACCTCGCAAAGCTCTAATCAGAAGTTCGATCTATGTGGGTTCTTCCATCGCGCTGATCGGCTTGAGAGTGAAATGAATACTGAGAGGGAAAGCACCAGCCCTTTATATATACACTGAGTCTGACATAGATATATAGGGGTACATGGCGTTTCAAATGTAGTCATTTGACTTTTTGCAGTCAAGATGAAACGATCGCATCATTTCGTAAAGAAAGGAGAAGAAAGTAAGAGGCAGAAACGTGAATTATCGCCTCGCACAGTAGCTGAAGTCTTGGCTCAAATTCATGCCAGCGATTTTGAAGATGAGATGAGTGAGCCAGAATCTAGGCCCAGAGAGTCTACACCCAGTCAAAGTCCATCACCAACAGTAAACCCTGAAAAGTACTTTCACATTCGAGAGACTGACAAGCGCTCCTCTAGAAAATTTAGAACCACGGCCTACATGTACACGGTGAAGTTTAAAGATTTCAAGTCCGACGTACCGTTGGAGAAAGCAGAAGGGTTCATCACCGATGTGGGGGATTTTTTGTTAACCACACTGAAACAGCAATGTGAAGCCAAAGAAGACGATCACTTGAGACTTTCCATTCATCACGACAGTTTGAAGTCCCCCGTTTGGATCGAGTTTAGCAGCTCGGCAGAATTGACACATTTTCAAAGTCATGGACAAGATTCAACACGTGCAACAATCCAACGAAAAGTTTCACATCACCGATGGAAAAGCGACACTGTTCATGACCCACGTTTCTCTTCCCCAAGGGACAGGACGCAAAAAGGTGTTATTGGTGAACGAACTTCGTAGCGTCAAGCGTAGCATTGTTCAAATGAACAATCTTCTAGACAAGATGTGTTTAGCTCGTGCCATCGTGGTGGGACGAACGTATGCCGACAAGAACGACACGGCAGAATGGAAAAGAGCCTGGCAAAATATTCAGAAATCTAGGCGAGCCAAACAACGAAGAGAAGCAGAACTCCTGTTATAGCAAGCGGGGCTATCCAAAGACACACCCTGTGGCATTCCTGAAATGCAAAAATTGCAAGACGTCTTGGCTCCACGCTACACCTTGAAAGTGCACCCTCAAGAAGTGCGCGGACCTCTGTTGTTTCGAGGCAAAAATTTCAAAGACCGAAAATACATTCACATCTATCATCACGATGAACATTTCGATGCCATCACCAGTATCACTTCATTCCTGGGTTACGGTTTTTACTGTAAGAAATGTGACTATGGCTAAAACAATCGAGAGTAACACAAGCATTGTGGATCGAAATGCTCAGGATGTTTGGCCTCTGAATCCTGTCTGGACGAAGGATAAGAACGAGTGCATTGCCCAGCTTGTCAGCGCACGTTTGTCAGTCCAACCTGTTACCAACAACATCTGAAAACGCAAGGTTCACAGCAGAAACGTGCTTGCCAACTCCTCAGATTGTGCCCTACTTGTGGACAAGGCATACGTACCAATAATGCCAAGGCTCACGTCTGTTCAGGAAAGAAACGATGTCACATTTGTCGCCAAATCGTGCACTTGGAACACGAATCCTACATTTAAAAATACCAACCCCAGCAGGAAGAAGATGACCACAAGAAGAAAAGGAATTTCATCTTTTTCGATTTCGAATGCATGCAAGAGACTGGCATTCACATTCCTAATTTCTGTGTGGCTCACCGAGCGTGCGAGAAGTGCATCCAAGAGCCTATCTTTACTCATTGCCCTCACTGTAGCAAGATTCCTGGAGGACGTGAAAAAATCTTTCGCGGACCAAACACGCTGACCGATTTCGCCCAATGGATCTTAGACCCTATCGACGAAACGTGGAGCCAAAAAGACATCGACCGTTACGGAGATTGTCATCGCCATACCACGGTGATGGCTCACAATTTCTCGGGATACGATGTGGGATTGCTTGTGGGATAAAATGGCACAACGACCGTGTTTACCCAAGACGGAGTATTTGACAGAACCTTCTCGCTACTTCCAGATGATTCACGACAAAACTAAATGCATGAAACACGTGGACGTCGTTCGTGAGGACTTGATCTTAGTCAATTACGAAGAAGAACTGGACTTTGTAGAAGATGACGAATTTGGAAATATCATCATTGCGGCTTACGTGACAGCTCATGCTCGCTTAAAACTGTACGAAGCTTTAGAACTGTTAGGAGATCGTGTGCTGTATTTTGACACGGACAGTTGCATCTACATTGATCGTCTGGGTGAACCTCACTCTGTCATCGAAGGACACCGTTTAGGAGCCTGGACGGACGAGCATCCCGACGAGAAGATTCTAAGTTTTGCAAGTGGCGGTACCAAAAATTACGGCTACGAATACCGTGACCCACAAGGAGACGTGCACAAGAAGTGTAAAGTGAAAGGATTGACTCTCAATTATCGCACCAGTCGACTGGTGAACTTTGGCGTCTTGAAAGAAGCCTTACAGTCTGGAGAGGATGGAAAATTTAAAGTAACCACCCACGAACCGCACAAGATTGTACGTTTACCCACGGACCAAATTGTTAGCCGGCCCTTGGAAAAAGTCTATCAAATCGTGTACGAGAAGCGAGTACGGCTTCCGAACCACTTCACTTTACCGTACGGTCACGCCGATATTGGTCAGCCTATAAGAAAGGACCACGTTCAAGACGGATAGTTCATTGTGACTACCATTGCCAAGCGAGAAAGATGAATCCTTTCAAACAGCAAGTATCAAGCAAGAGCAAACTCGAGTGCGATGCTGTGCCTTGAGATGGCATGGATATCGGACGCTGTGACCTTAGCGATTCAGTACCACATCATCATGGGAACTTTGCTATAACTACTACTACTACCATACCTACCATGGAAAGTGATGCAGTGCGTGTCAAACCTGAAGGATGCGAAAGCGATGCCACTCGTTATCGTATACCTTTTCACTTTACTGGTTTTCATGGTGGATGTCATCATTATGAAACCATTCGACTACCACCCTACGGATGTCATGTAAAACTGAGCACACTCCTACATATTTCACCGTACCCTCATCGAAATGAACCTGTGAAAGATGAATATTCGTTCCCTGTGCGTTTGCTTGAATACCGCGACTGTGAAAGTCGGATCCAAACCTTCCGAGGAGAATGGCCAAAATATCTGGGAGGACCTACCCCTGAAGAATTAGCTAGAGCTGGATTTATCTACTTGGGCGAAGGGGATAAAGTCAAGTGCTTCAGTTGCGGTCTGTCACTTCACGAGTGGGAGAAGAAAGATTGCGCTTACCTGGAACATCCTCGATGGTCTTCAGATTGTCACTACCTACCTTTAGTGGGACCTCGTCATTGAAGTGGCATACCATGTCGTGTAAGAAACCAGCTGCTTGGTTAGGAGTTAAACGTTGGACAACCCCTAGACAAGTATTTAAACCCCATTGGGAAAATAATCTTCAAACATTACCAAACGAATTGCAAGAGAAGATCTACAAGGACATTTGGCTGGGACTTGCCAGAGCCAAATCTCAATGGGTAACTGTAGAACTTTTATGTCGAGAAATTCACAAGAGGAAATTGGCAAAAGTCAACAAACAAGTCAGATTTCTCTGGATCAAATGTGCGTTCATCCGAATATTCCGCTTTAAACCATTTAGATTTGAAGATTTTATTGACATTCTTGACCGATTCTTGGAATGGCAGTGGTCAGAAATGACTCACTACATTCGTTACTTTCGCTCTAGGAGAAGTGTTTGACTGACATGGCCATGGATACTTTACAAGAGAACATTCGTGGTTTGCCTGTGGAGTTGAGAGAACGCATTTACCGCGAATTCGTCAAAATACAAGTGAAACGCAAACTCAAAATCATTTCTCCATTTTTAAACTATGCTCTTTTCCAAAGCAAGCGAAGACTGATTATGGGAGGACACTACTTCAATCACAAATATAAACGAGGCTATTGGCCACGACCCAGTGATTCCGGATTCTTATTACCTTGCACCTAAGTTGGTATAAAAACGGACTACCATACCACGACCATTATCATTCGTGGTACAACAGATTTCGTGGAAGGAAATCAATGACACTATTCAAACGGTGGAGGATTACCAACACCTATTACGAGAACTGTGCCCATTGAATTGGGGTCGACGTGTAGTGTGTGTCTTAGTGACTTGCTTTCTGGGATTTCGTTTACCAGACGATTCCTTGTGAACTCTTTACGAACAGCACATACCATTCAAAACATGAAAGTGGTCCCTTTAAATGTACACGTGACACTCGCTTTGTTCAAAGCGTTGCGATTTCATCTCAATACGTCTCAACCTCTACTACATGAAGAAAAGATTCGTAAAACATTAATGACTTTGGATGCTCAAGACGATGCGCACCTTGTTGGTTAAACGAATACTAGAAAGATGTACATGATAGAAACATCTACGTTGGGACACAAGTGGTAGCTGACCAGATTTAAACAACGTGCGTGACTGATAAAAAGAAAAGCACGAACTGTGTCCTATTTGATCGTTTGTTTCTTGTTTTAGCATTTTCTTAAAAATGGACAGTAATTGTAGTATGAAAAATGTGATTCTTCATGAAATGCATATACGTTGTATACGTTTTTTTTGAAGGCATGAACTTTTAAAAGTAGTTATCTAGAACCAAGAACTAAATAACTTGTAAATAGGTTTGTTTAATGTCCAAATGTTTATGTATTAAATGGATAGTGCTTAGGCCAAAGCACAGGCCAGAGAGCCCATGTATATATTTGAATAAATGTTGTGTACCCATACAATAGACTTTTCTTATTGGAGTCTCTATTCTGTCTGTGAGTCTTTCTTTGAAATATCTCTGTCTTTTTTCTGTGTCTTTCTATTTTCTGTGACTTGGAAGTTGATATCCCTTCGATTCAAAACCACCCACCAAAGAAAAAGTCATAAGAAAGACAGCTGCTGTCATCAAGAGAGAAGATACTGTGCTGTTAGGACATGTACGTACTCCAGAAAATCACGTGCTCAGCAACGATGTCTCATTCTCTCTCACTTCTACTTCGTCTTTGACCACGATGCCAACCAACCCTGATATAACATTCGTGTTTCCTAATTTAATATTTTAACAAAAATACTAAACCCCTTTCTTAATGAAGTGGAAGATGTTGAGGTTACTGGAGACGCAGTCACCGTTGTTGTTGTGGTAGGTCGTGGTTTGCGAATGTAAGGTTGCGTCCTGGCGGAGTACCTCTCTTGCGGGTAGAAGCTGTTTTCTGTGGACATTTCTTTTCTTTTTTTGTGGCTGTGACCTGGTCTTGACACCGTTACTCTTTTTCTTTTTCTTCTGGGTACGTTTGGGCGTGGCTTTTTTCTTGGGGACGACTTTGGGGGCATTAGGATCCCATTTTAAGAGGGAACGAATGATGACACCTCCTAGAGAACCTCTACCTCCAGGTTTCAAATTGATTTGCTTTTTGGTTTGAGTGTCGATGCGAGGATCGGCTAGTTGCGTCAAGGCTACTTTGTTTCTCTAAAAAAAAAACGTTTGGTTTGATGTGGAATCTGAATGATACCTTGCAGTAATTGACGTGCTGTCACCGTAAACCATCGTAAGACTTCTTTAAGACTAGCTTCTAAGACACGAGTACGTATTTGTGGATTATTTTCGCGACTGATACCGTACAAGGCACGAATCAATTTGACGGGAAGAGGAGACTAAGGGGATGTGATGTTGACGCTGTGTGAGAGAGATGTGAAACAGATGGGTACGAAATGGCAAATAATCGGTGGTAGTGGGTTTTAAATCCACAAGTAAATAAGCGTGTGGGGTTTGAGTGGCATCGTCGTACGCATGAGCCAGCCAAGGCATTCCTAACTGTTTGGCTAAGACTTGTACTTGCGATTTATCTCTAGGGCTTTTAAACAACACCACGTAATGAGCATTGAGACTGATATTGCGATGGGCTTTACTTTGTTGAAACAAATTTTGGGTGATGTAAATGACACTGGCATTACGATGATGCCCTTTGCGCGTAAACCAGAGTTTAATTTCTTCTTCGTCTTCTCCTAACATGTCGTTAAAAATAGCCAAATGGGTTTGACTAGAGTCAGACACGATCCCGTCGTCTTCGCCAGGAATGCCTTCCACAAAGACGATGGAATCGCCTTGACGTTCTGGCAGAAGGCTGTACGCCGATTGCTACTCTTTGTAACACCACACGATTCGTTGAGGTGGACGATCGATCAAATGATGTTTATGTTCGATCAGACATTTGACAAATTCGGTTTTGCCTGAACCGCTAGGTCCGGCAATGAGCATGTTAAAGGGATGGCGAAGATACAGGCCTCCCAACTAGTCCGATCTACGTGTTCGTCGATGACTTTGAAAGTGGAGGAAGAGGGAGCAGAGATAGTAGAGGTAGTCATAATAGTAGCAGTGCTAGGAAAATGTCAGTTTTGACATGAAGACAGACAAGACAAGAGTTTTTATACTCTTTTTTATTTTTTTCAGGACACGTTTATTGTCATCTTTAAAAGTGAAGAACACGAAAGACAAAAATATATAAAAGCCAAATGGCTAAGTACATGAATAAAAGACAAATCTAAACGATCATAGTGGAAAATAAACAAGTCTCTGTACAACATTTGTGGTGATCAAGAGGTGAAATTATAGGGACAGTGTGTAATGTTCTTAGAGTCTCTACACTCTTTGGCACAGTCACACAAGGGTCTTCCCGGAATGGTCTTTCGGGGAAGTCAATAACGGTCCTGTCCTGAAGGGAGTGGTTTTCCTCGGTCACGACTTCTTCTTCTTCTGGCACTGTCACTAACACTGGTTTAAAAGTTACTTTTTTCACTGAATGTTTTAATTTTTTAGGATGCCAGATCTTGGGCATAGTGTGCCACTTGTTTTGTCCAAGCCTCGAAACCCCAACTTTTCCAGTCACGTACATCTTTCCAGTGAGGGTGTAAGTCACAAGCTACACACACATCATTGTACACGTCTTCAGTACCTAAAAGTTGACGAATCTTTCCTTCCTGAAGAGGTTGTCGAGAAGTATCGAGATGAACGCGCAAAGCTTTGAGCAGATTGAGTTTTTCGTGTACATTTAAAGGAACCACTTTCATGCTTTTTGGAGTGGTATGTACTCTTCGTAAAGAGTCCACAAAGAATCGGCTATTAAACGAAATCTCAGAAAGCAAGTCACAAAGACACACACCACACGTCGACCCCAATTCAATGGACACAGTTCTCGTAATAGGCGATCGTAATCCTCCTCTGTCTGAATAGTGTCATTGATTTCCTTCCACGGAATCTGTAGTATCTCGAATGATAAAGGTCGTGGCATGGCAGTCCGTTTGTATACCTCTTTTTGTCGGAGACATTAAGTGTACTTTCTGCACAGAGATGATCGTACTCCAGTGGCGAATCTAAATTGTTTTGTCACTAACTTGCACATCACACACCGTTCAGAAGTTTCCTCTTGAACTAAGTTTACGTTGTGTAAAAGATTTTGGTAATCCTCTAACTCTTCTTTTGGAATTAGTTGCAGTAAGTCTACCTTGTAGTACATACAATCACTAACAACAAACCAATCCTTCTCGCCCACGAGTAGTTGATCAATGTCTGACCACTGGAACACTTTCATCAGAATCAGTCCTTTTATAGCATTCAGGTACCAGTGGTTCAAACATCGGTGACGTAACGGATGCAATTGTTCTTTGCGTTTCACTTGTATTTTCACTAACTCGCGGTAAATGCGTTCTCTCAACTCCACAGGCAAACCACGAATGTTCTCTTGTAAAGTATCCATGATTATGTCAGTCAAACACTTCTCCTAGAGCGAAATTAACGAATGTAGTGAGTCATTTCTGGCCAATGCCATTCCAGGAAACGGTCAGGAATGTCAATAAAATCTTCAAATCTAAATGGTTTAAAGCGGAATATTCGGATGAACGCACACTTGATCCAGAGAAATCTGACTTGTTTGTTGACTTTTGTCAATTTCCTCTTGTGAATTTCTCGACATTAAAGTTCCTCAGTCACCCATCGAGCTTTTGCTCTGGCAAGTCCCAGCCAAATGTTCTTGTAGATCTTCTCTTGCAATTCGATTGGTAATGTTTGAAGATTATTTTTCCAATGGGGTTTATATACTTGTCAAGGTATTGTCCAACGTTTGACTCCTAGCCAAGCAGCTGCTTTCTTAAACGACATGGTATGCCACTTCAATGACGAGGTCCCACTAAAGGTAGGTAGTGAGAATCCGGAGACCATCGAGTATGTTCCAGGTAAGCACAATCTTTCTTCTCCCACTCATAAAGTGAGACACCGCAACTGAAGCACTTGAGTTTATCCCCTTCACCCAAGCAAATAAATCCGGCTGTAGCTAATTCTTCGGGGGTAGGTCCTCCCAGATATTTTGGCCATTCTCCTCGGAAGCTTTGGAATCGACTTTCAAATTCGCAGTATTCAGGCAGGTGCACAGGGAACGAATATTCATCTTTCACAGGTTCATTTCGATGAGGGTACGGTGAAATATACAGGAGTTTGCTCAATTTGCGATGACATCCGTAGGGTGGTAGCCGCATGGTTTCATAATGATGACATCCACCATGAAAACCAGTAAAGTGAAAAGACGTACCATGACTAGTGGCATCGCTTTCGCATCCTTCAGGTTTGACACGCACTGCATCACTTTCCATGGTAGGTACAGTCGTAGCAAAATTTCCATGATGTGGTACTGAATCGCTGAAGTCATAGCGTACGGCATCCCTGCCATCGCAAGGCACAGCATCGTACTAGAGTTTCCCGTTGGACTTGAGTCTTACGATCGATAATTGCTGTGTGAAAGTATTCATCTTTCTCGCTTGGCAGTGGTAGTGCCAATAAATTATCGGTCTTGGACGTTGTCCCTTTTTATTTGCTGACGAATATCAGCGTGACCGTACGGTAAAGTGAAGTGGTTGGGAAGCCGTACTCGCTTCTCGTACACGATTTGATAGACTTTTTCCAAGGGTCGGCTGACGATTTGGTGTGTGGGTAAACGTACAATCTTGTGCGGTTCGTGGGTGGTTACTTTAAATTTTCCATCCTCTCCAGACTGCAAGGCTTCTTTCAAGACGCCAAAGTTCACCAGTCGACTGGTGCGATAATTGAGAGTCAATCCTTTCACTTTACACTTCGTGTGTACTTCTCGTTGAGGGTCAAGGTATTCGTAGCCGTAATTTTTGGTACCGCCACTTGCAAAACTTAGAATCTTCTCGTCGGGATGCTCGTCCGTCCAGGCTCCTAAACGGTGTCCTTCGATGACAGGGTAAGGTTCACCCAGACGATCGATGTAGATGCAACTGTCCGTGTCAAAATGCAGCACACGATCTCCTAACAGTTCTAAAGCTTCGTACAATTTTAAACGAGCATGGGCTGTCACGTAAGCCGCAATGATGATATTTCCAAATTCGTCATCTTCTACAAAGTCCAGTTCTTCTTCGTAATTGACTAAGATCAAGTCCTCACGAACGACGTCCACGTGTTTCATGTATTTGGTTTTGTTGTGAATCATCTGGAAGTAGCGAGAAGGTTCTGTCAAATACTCCGTCTTGGGTAAACATGGTCGTTGTGCCATTTTACCCCACAAGCAATTTAACATCACTCTGGCAAATGATCGCCTTCCTTCGTTTTTGTTCATGTAGTCTAAAGTGATGCCTTCCTGCTCCCAGTATTTGTCTTTGAATTTCTTTTGGTCTTCGGGAGTGTGGCACCAGGAAGGATAGCCACTAGCTTCTTGTTTCAGTTTCAAAAAGGCATTCACGTAGTCTGCGAAAATGCCTTTTGAGTCTCGTTGCCCTTGTGGTATTATTCTGTCTTGAGAAAGTGGTAAATTTCGTACACTTCTGACAGTTGGTATCCCAAGTCCAGGGCTTTAAACAATTCCACGCTGATCCCCGTTCACGTCAAGGCGCGTTCTTCCTGAGTGTGCTGACAAGGTCGGTCTTGGTTGCACGTTTCGGCACAAATACGGCACAGGGGAAACATCAGTTTTCCTTGGCAATGGTGAGGTAAAACGGGATGGTACAAGTCCGTGGGAGGCAAGACATTGCACTTGATCAATCCTTCGTATTGTCGAATGTTTTCTAGGTCGATGTGTTCCGTCAGCAATTGCGGATGACCTGCGACAAAGTGACAATATTTGCACACGTACGGATACAGAGAACACACGTCCAAGTATTTGATTTCTTCTCCTTTCTCCTCGTCGGCTTGTACAGCAAACAGGTGGCATTCGTCCGTCCTCCGTACAAACTGTCCCTTGGGTTCAGTGGGTCCACCAGCTTGTAACTATCCACGATGCGCTTAAAGTCGGGATCGGTTTTCAAACGGTGATCGTACTCGTGTTCCCACATTTCCACCACTTGGTATCCTTGGTGTTCTAACTTCAAGCTCCGCTGACAAGTGGCCTGGTACAAGTCTTCCATGGTCCGTTGTAAAAACTGATTTGTCGTGTTACGTTGATGGTAACAGATTGGACAACCGTGAAATAAGCACCCGTTAAACTCGTACACGATCTTGGGGTTTTCTAAGTCCCAGCCATCCACCGAATACCTTCCGATGGCTTTTTCGCCTCCTCCGTTGCGAGCGTGTTGGATCCATTTGTCTTCCTTTTCGCACAAGTAATGTAACCAGCGCAGGGCTTTGACCGAGTACTGACGTTTGACAAAGTTCGTCGTTTGAGGACTGATGACAGCCAACGTGTTTTTGGGCATGAATCGTTGGCGGTACACTAAGGAACACGCTTTCGAAATGGTGCAAGCTTCTTTCAAAGGATCGATCCCTCCGTGCTCCATGAATAGTTCTCGAAATTTTCTACAGCAAAGCCGTAAAATGTCCACGTCGGAACGACAATACCTGAACATTTCTTCCTGAAAGTCGAAAGGGTCCTATGCGTGAGTGTGGTACCATGCGTAGAAAGCTTCTCGTTGTTCGATTCGCTTGATGTCGGGATCGTAGTAGTGAGCCTCTGGCAAATGGGGTAGAACGACATCTTGATTGGCTTCGGTATTGAAAAGGTGTGGAAAATAGCCTTTGGTCATTTCTGTCATTCCAAACGTTTTAGGCTTTCGGCTCAAAGGCATGGCCAAGTAACTCATCGAATCTTTAAACTGCACTTGTCCCACTTGCATGGAAACGACTTTGGCTCCGTTCAAAGTCACTTTAGGACGTTCGGTGCCTTGTTCCGTATAGTATCTGAGAAGAAATTGCCCATCGTATCCCGAGAAATTGTGAGCCATCACCGTGGCATGGCGATGACAATCTCCGTAATGTTCGATGTCTTTTTGGCTCCACATTTCGTCGATTGGGTCTAAGATCCGTTGGGCAAAATCGACTAACGTGTTCGGTCCGCGAAAGATTTTTTCACGTCCTCCAGGAATCTTGCTACAGTGAGGGCAATGAGTAAAGATAGGCTCTTGGATGCACTTCTCACACGCTCGGTGAGCTACGCAGAAATTAGGAATGTGAATGCCAGTCTCTTGAATGTATTCGAAATCGAAAAAGCTGAAATTGCCTTTCTTCTGGTCATTATCTGCTTCTTCTTCTTCTTCATGTTTGTGATGGTATCTTTGAATGTAGCATTGGTGTTCCAAGTCCACGAGTTGACGACAAATGTGACATTGTTTCTTTCCTGAACAGACGTGCACCTTGGCATTGTTGGTACGTATGCCTTGTCCACAAATTGGGAAAATCTCAGGAGTTGACAAGCACATTTCTGCTGTGAACTTGCGTCTTCAAATGTTGTTGGTAACAAGTTGGACTGACAAACGTGCGCTGACAAGCTGGGCAATGCACTCGTTCTTGTCCTTCGTCCAGACAGGATTCAGAGGCCAAACATCCTGAGCATTTCGATCCACAATGCTTGTGTTACTCTCGATTGTTATAGCCATAGTCACATTTCTCACAGTAATAACCGTATCCCAGGAATGCAGTGATACTGGTAATGGCATCGAAATGTTCATCGTGATGATAGACGTGAATGTATTTTCGGTCTTTGAAATTTTTGCCTCGAAAAACAGAGGTCCGCGCACTTCTTGAGGGTGCACTTTCAAGGTGTAGCGTGGAGCCAAGACGTCTTGCAACTTTTGCATTTCAGGAATGCCACAGGGCGTGTCTTTGAAAAGGCCAGCTTGCTATAACAGGAGTTCTGCTTCTCTTCGTTGTTTGGCTTGGCTAGATTTTCGAATAGTTTGCCTGGCTCTTTTCCATTCTGTCGTCTCGTTCTTGTCGGCATACGTTCGCCCCACCACGATGGCACGGGTTAAACACATCTTGTCTAGAAGATTGTTCATTTGAACAATGCTACGCTTGACGCTACGAAGTTCGTTCACCAATAACACTTTTTTGCGTCCTGTCCCTTGGGGAAGAGAAACATGGGTCATGAACAGTGTCGCTTTTCCATCGGTGATGTGAAACTTTTCGTTGGATTGTTGCACGTGTTGAATCTTGTCCATGACTTTGAAAAGTGTCAATTCTGCCGAGCTGCTAAACTCGATCCAAACGGGGAACTTCAAACTGTCGTGATGAATGGAAAGTCTCAAGCGATCGTCTTCTTTGGCTTCACGTTGCTGTTTAAGTGTGGTTAACAAAAAATCTCCCACATCGGTGATGAACCCTTCTGCTTTCTCCAACGGTACGTCGGACTTGAAATCTTTAAACTTCACCGTGTACATGTAGGCCGTGGTTCTAAATTTTCTAGAGGAGCGCTTGTCAGTCTCTCGAATGTGAAAGTACTTTTCAGGGTTTACTGTTGGTGATGGACTTTGACTGGGTGTAGACTCTCTGGGCCTAGATTCTGGCTCACTCATCTCATCTTCAAAATCGCTGGCATGAATTTGAGCCAAGACTTCAGCTACTGTGCGAGGCGATAAATCACGTTTCTGCCTCATACTTTCTTCTCCTTTCTTTACGAAATGATGCGATCGTTTCATCTTGACTGCAAAAAGTCAAATGACTACATTTGAAACGCCATGTACCCCTATATATCTATGTCAGGCTCAGTGTATATATAAAGGGCTGGTGCTTTCCCTCTCAGTATTCATTTCGCTCTCAAGCCGATCAGCACGATGGAAGAACCCACACAGATCGAGCTTCTGATTAGAGCTTTGCGAGGTGTCATACGAAAGTTTTCTTCAGACAAGCCGACGGACTACTTTCCCTCCTGTCGAGATAAAAGTCAAGATACTTGCTATATCTGTCAGAAGAAAGGGCATTGGACTACAAAATGTCCAGATTGTCAAAAAAGCAAGACCAGTGTCAAAAGAGACAAAAGTCAAGATACCTGTTATCATTGTCAAGAGAAAGGACATTGGTCTTCAGACTGCCCTAAGAAACAACAGGAGCAGGAGGAGGAGGAAGAAGAAAAAGAGGTACCCTCGGCAAAAGAAGAACCCCGACACGTTCAGAAAGAGAAGACAGAAAAGAAAAGAAGACGAGAAAAAGCGAGGAAGAAGAGGAGAAATAAACTTTGAAAGTGAAGAAATTAAAAAAAAACAGAGAGAGTGAAAGATAAAAAGACAGAGAAGAAGTCTATGAACTTTTTTTAAAAAGTGTTGTGTTGTGTTGTGAATTGGATTGTAAATATTTGTAAAAGAATAGACCAGACTGAAAAAACGTAAGTGTCTCCTGGTTTTGATTGTTTAGCATAAGGGTCTACACTCACGCACTCACAACACGTCTATTATGCGGTAAAAAAATGAGGGATTTTGAGTTTTAATTGATTTTGGCAAAATGAATACCATCTCTTTTCGAAGGAAATGAGTGGCCCTGAAAAGGACCGTTGGGTGTTTGTTTTTTCTTAGAACAAAAACAAACTCAGGAACGAGAAGCAATCAGCTTTAACTGCCTTAAGCCTTTGCCACGGCCAAGGCCTACTTCTGGACTTGCTCCCGTCGATGATTTAGTAGAAATCACTAGGGGTGGTATCTCCGGTGTAGTAACACGGTTGGACTGTTTGGCTCAGGAAGGTCTTTTTCTCTTGAGTCGTAATAAAGAAGTCTGATACATTTGTTTCAGACTTCTTAACTCTGCCAAAATGTCCAAGAGTACCATTACCGTTTGACTTTCACTGTTCTCCTTCTCTCCTAGAATTTGTTTCTTCTCTACTGCTTCTTCTTCTTCCTGTCGTTTCCTTCTTGCCTCTTCTTCTCGTTGTTGCTGTTCAAGGAGAAATGCTTGTTCTGCCTCTTTCTGCTGATGCAAAAATTTCTCCAATTCTTCTTTCTGTCTCTGTTTAACATCCTTGACATGTGGTAAAGAAGTAGAAGGTGGAACAAATTCATGCGAAGAAGAGAGAAAATCCGCTAAATCCCAATTGAAATCAACCTCTTCTGATGGTAGTCCTGTGTTGACTTTGGTAGCCACTGCTATGCCATCGCTTCTCGTCTCCAAAGCCAGTGCACCCCAATTCATTGTCTTCTTAGTTTCAGTCATGTTTCACAAAACAATGTCGCATCGATTCACTGCGCACAGATGCTAGCGCACCTATATAGGTAATGTGACGTCACAGGTAGCTCTCTTCGGATTGGAAGACAGCCTCCGCGAAGTGACTGAATTTTGTAACGCGTGTTGGGATTGGTGAACAATCTCAATCCGTTTCGATCCGCTCTGCCACTATAAATAAACCCGGTTCACTTCATTCCCTTCACCTGTTCTCGTCACAAAGATGTGGACCAACGTTGAATCCTCTACTTTTGTATCGTCGTTGTTTTTCCGTACTGACTTACCCATGTATGTGAGATCATCATGGACCATCATCCGGATTACAGATACGACTGTTTGGAAAAGAAGGACCTATGTGGAAAGACAAGGTTGTCTGAAGCGGACTCTCATCTACGGGCCAGAGGTTAGACAAAGTTTGAGGAAGAGAAGAAGACCTATGCGATGCCCTCTTTGTTAACGGAATGGTGTTAACATAACAAACAACGGCCCTTTTCAGGGCCACTTTCATATGCCTCGAAAAGATTTATTCTTTCTTGCCTATATATGTGTTATCTATGTGTTGTCTATGCCTCTGGCACTCTATTGTATTTGTCCCTACCTAGAGTGGTAGCTGCGCGTATTCAGGTCAGTCCCTTGCTACATTGTTGCAAGTGTTTAGTACCGTGACGTCACCCCACCTGTTCCATTCCTCTTAGCCCTATACAAAATTCCCATTGTCCCTATAGTATCCCAGGGTGATATTTTGTCCCTATAAATCTTGTCCCCATAGTACAAAGTAAGATATTTTGTTCCTATAAATCTTTTCCCCATGGTACAAAATAGGGTCCCGAAATGTATTTTCCCATTGTCCCTACGGTATCCCCATATACTACTAGCCTGGAATGCCCCTCCCCCCAATGATCTGTACACATGGGCATACGGCATCAGTTGAACATTTTCCTTTAGAATGTAAAAAACATACAGCCGTAGGACATCGTCTTCTTTCCATATTATCATACTGACTTTCAATTAAGACATCCTTATTCGTCAGTTCTGGTAAAATTATTACGCAAATATTTTTGGTACTGCAAACCTTAAAAAAATTATCAAAACGCTTTTCAGACTAATACATGGATCACATCAATAACCAACTTCTCTTATTATATAGATCTCTGCAGTAACTACATATATATCATTAAGTATGTATAAATGTAATATTTGTATGTGTTATTCAGCTATCCACATTAAGTCAGTAAGCAGAAGTTTATTGTTCAAGTTTCCTTGTTTTAGGGTTAATATTTTGTGTAATTTTCAGCTTGATGGTTAGCATTTCATTGTTTTAGAGTAGATACTTTATGTTAAGTTTTCAGCTTTTTATTCAATCCATGGATATTGATTGTTACAATTTTATTGTGATATGGTTGATATTTCGAATGAAGTTTTCAGCTTTGTGTTGAATCCACGGACACTGTTAAAATTTTATTGTTATGGAGTATATATTCTGTGTAAAGTTTTCAGATTGATGGTTAAAATTTAATTGTTATAGCGTAGACATTTTGTATAAAGTTGGAGCTTTTTATTGATCCACGGATACTGCATTGTTTGAATTACACGTGAAGCTGATTTCTTGAATAAACAATGATTCAGCTAAAATAAAATCCGACCATGTACAACAGTAATTTAAATTGATATACAGTCTATCTATTCCTGTACTAATCAGTAAAATAGATACTGATATACCTAACTCAATATGACCGTGTAGAGATAATTGATATGTAAAGATATCCACATCACAACAGATGTGCAAGGTCCCTAATCCTGTGCCACAGTTTAATTAGAGTCAGATAGCCTCTTCAGGGTAATAAACCCGAAATTCCTAATTACTGATTTTTCATGCACTGAGAATCAAACATAAGGACTAAATTGTGTACCTAGAATTTATTTCAACGACACCTGCGGATGTACTCCCAGGCTTATTAAATACACCCCCCATCGAGTGGAACGTCTCAAGATATTCATACAAAAGACCCCCGTCACCCCTCCCCATCACACCAGCCCCGGTATTCATATACGTCTACAACTCTGGGTCTACGCAATTCGCAAATTGGAGCGCGTTGTAGACTGTGAAATACGCTGTATTGCATGGGATGATTGGGCTTTCCTGTCCCTTATCTCGGTCATGCCTGAAGTGTGATATTCGATCAACATAGATTTTGGTCTATATTAGCTATAGCTGTCATTTTCCTAAACGGATAACATATATATCATACTGTGTCGTTATCAGCTGTAATTTTTCCTAATCGGATAACATACATATCATACTGTGTCGTTAATAGCTGTCATTTTTCCTAAACGGATAACATATATACCATACTGTGTCGTTAAAAGGAATATACACATTGGCATTATGAACCAAATTAAGGGCATGCAGTTTGTTGACTCGGATATACAGGAAAATCCTTGAATCGATTGACTTCATCGTACTAGGTTTCAAGCAAATCCTATCAAATAAATCAATTATGGCTTTAACTTGTTTGGGTTTTAAATTTGCCTTTTTGCTGAACAATGTTGACATATTCAGTTCCATATAGTACCACGATCAGAGCACGCTCCCCCCC
>JAECUM010019943.1:0-19264 GCA_016617855.1 Megalonaias nervosa
TATTTTATCAAGTTTATTATCATCAACATACTTTAACTGCAAATAACTTACCGTTTGAGTTTGATTTAAGTTTGCTGGTGGATACCTGGTCTCTAAATTTATAATTTTTTTTCCTGACATATCTAAGTTACCGCTTAAAGTTCCACCAGATTTATCTAGTTTATTATTGTCAACTAATTTAAGTTGTGCATAACTAACGGCTTGTGTATTAACAACATTTATTGGTGGATAATCTGTTTCTAACTCCAATACTCGTTGATTTGACATAAACAAGTTTCCCGTCATTGTGTCGCCGGATTTTTTTAGATAGCCTGATAAATCAACCTTGCCGTCTGTTATTTTTGTACTTTCAGCTGATGAATCTCTACTAATGTTCCAAATTTTGAATGAAAACTCATTATTTATTTATCGTTTGACAAAATTATATAGCATAAAATTATATAATAGTAATGGCAAAATCATCGATATTAAATTTTGATACAGAACGTTTGGTGAAACATAAACATAACAATGAACTTCCAGATTGTCATTATCTTATCGTTGGGAGAACCGGATCGGGAAAAACAAACTTACTTATGAACTTAATTCTCGGAGATAATTTTAACTACGATCGCGTTTATATTTACACGATTAACCCGCAGCAAGACAAGTACGAGCTAGTTAACAATTATAATGACAAACTTCGTGATGATCTTGAAGCTGGCGAAGATTTTTTTTTATTATCAAACAACCAGAAGAACTTATTCCAGTTAATCAACTTGATTCGTCCGAACACAAGATAGTTGTTTTTGATGATATTCCGCTAAACAATGAGGAAATGAATAAAATCAGATCGTATTTTTCACTGTCGCGAAATAAGAAATGTAATTCTATTTATCTCGCTCAGGGTTTTTATAACGTTGATAGATTTATTAGGCGAAATACTGGTTGTTTTATATTATTTCCAGGACTTGATAATGTTGACGTTAGAAATATTGCGAACGAGCAATGTGGTGATGTAACAAAAGATAAATTTATTGAACTATATCATCAAGCAGCAGCAAATAAATATGACTTTTTTTTATTTGATAAATTAACAAATGATACGAGTAAAATGTTTCGATGTTGTATTGAAAAATATCTACAGTAATTTTTATACAAAATAGTATATAATTAATGGAAAGACAAGTACAGAAAACATATAGAAGATCTAAAAAAACTTGCGCAATCTCAGGCAAAATTTAAACAGCTAGTACAGCGAGCACGACGTGGCCAAATAGTTGCAGCAGAAACAGCAGCAACCGCTCTCAAACCAATTACTGAAGCTTTACTTGGAAAACAACCTGAAACTAAACCATTATCAGAAGAAGAAGTTAAAAAAATACAAGAAAAAGGTTTACTCGGACTAGTTAAAGAACAACAAGAAGCAGCTGCTGGAAGAATTATTGCTAGATCTGATGCGGAGAGAAAAAGATTAGCTGAGGCACTTGTAGCAAATATCGCTGATCCTGCTGCAAGACGAACTGAACTAAGAAGATTGTTGAATAATCCACTGGAACTTCAACAAAGATTGGCAGAAGCAGCAGTAGTTGAACCGATTGAGAGAAGGTTAGAACAAGAAGAAGAACTTAGAAGAGAGAGAGAAGAAAAAAGAAGATTTGACCATGATTTGGAAAATATGAATAGCGAAATAAGAGATAACGAATATAGAGATTTTAATAATAAATATAATAACTTTAAAGGTGTGAGAATACATAATGTTAGAAAAGATGAATTTAAAGCTGACGAAAAAATTGAAGAGCTAGAAAAAATAAAAGAAGAGAGTAAGAAGCATTTAGACAAGGTAGTTTTAGAAAATAAAAATTACTATAATGAAATTAAATTATATCGACATGGAATTATTGCTGATCTTTATATTAAGGCTATTAATAATATAAGAAATAATCAATACCGTAGTAATAGTCACCTTAGCAGCTTAATTAATGAAGCAAAATTATTACATGAAAGACAAGAAGAATCAGCATATACACTACCAGCTCCTATAATGACTGAAGAAGATTTACTAAATTTAGAACATGAATATAAAAGAAATCGTGATGAATATAAAGACAAAGCAAAAGAAGAAATAATATCATCAGAATATTTTACTTTTATGGAAAAAAATGACATTTCTGACGTTGATAATATACATAATTGGGAAGAAGATAAATACGATAATCTCATTAAAAAATTAAAAAATATCATAGAAAAAGGTAGAGGAGCTTATAAAGAAATTGGTACAGCCCCAATGGAAAATATTGAAGAACTTTTTGAAAAAGCTAGAAATGATACTATTGCTACTGTTTTTAAAACTACAGCGTCAAAATTTAGAGATAAAAAATATGCTGAAGAAGGGTATACTTTTAAAAAATTATTTGAACATTATGATAATGAGCGTTTTAAAAAACTTTTAGAAAAAACAGGAACAGGAGTTAGAATATTTTCATCAGTTACTGAAATGATTGGCAGATTAATGCTATTGATATCATCAAAAGAAGCTGGAAATGTTGGTGCTGAAATTGACAATGAAATTATTGACATACTTGATAATTTGAGATCGGAAAATTTATTAACATCTGACGAATACGAAACTTTACACCCTGATATGATATCAGATCAAGGCGACTTAATTTTATAAAAATATGATAATAAATGTCAGCAACGTTATTACTAGACTCTAGCCAATCTGATAAAGATAGCGCAATTTTTCAGTAAAGTATATTCCACCAATAGAACTAGATCGTGAAAAACAATATGAAATTGGGTTAATTTCCTGCACTTGTTGGAATGCTATGGCTAATGTAAAAACTGGAGTAAACGATGAATTTGCATTTAGTGTTCCTATACGTACTTCACCATTTGTCGCGTCGAAAACAATTAAAATTCCACAAGGAGCCTATAACATTACTGATCTAAATAAAATAATAAAAGAACTTATAACAAAAAATAAAGGTATAGCTGATAATTTTGAGCTTACACCAAATTATAATACGTTACGCGCAAGAATGAAATTAAAAGATATAACAGTTAGTCTTGTATCGCAAACAAGTATCGCACCACTGATAGGATTTTATAATTATGTATATTCTGCTCTTAATCGTGATAATCCCGAAACGTATGAAGGTGAAAAGCCAGTAAATATAACTGAAGTAAACACAATACTGATAAATTGCTCCATCGCATCTGGTTCTTATTCAGCTAAAGGCAGCAAAGGTCAAATAATATATAGTTTTTCACCAGAAGTTCCACCAGGATCTCTTATGCAAATTAGTCCACGTCATATTATTTATTATCCGTTAAACGTTGAAAATCAAATAACATAAGTAAATATGCAGTTGACAGATCAATCAGGAAGACAGTTTGATTTTAATAATGAGGTTGTTACTTATTATTTACACCTACGCGTTGCATAGGCGCGAGCGATAGTAAACATATTTTCTGAAAGATTTGACAACAAAATTATACAACCTCAGATATAATGAAACAGAAAAAAGTTTATAGAAGAAAAATAGTAGGAGGATTTTTAGAAAATATGTTTGCTAAAATTATGAAAAATATTCCAGGAATAGCTCATAAAGTTGCACCAATTGCACTTGACGCAACGAAAGCTTTTGCAACTGGAGCTGCATCTGCTGCTGAAACTGCTGTGGGGCAAAAAATAGCTGATAAAATAAAGGGCGCACCGCAAAGCGGATTACCGCAACGTGATATACCGACAATCAAACAAGCTATTTCAGAAATAGCACCAACAAAAGAAACTCAACGCGCAATGATAACAACGACAAAAAAAAACTTTTATCGCCACGAGGAGAACAAATTATACAAAAATTAATATCTAAAGTAACAGCGCCGCAATAGCTTCGCTATCATTGATGACAAAATTTTGTATAACCTAATAAATAAAAAAATGTCTGTAAAAAGTTATCTCGATTTAGCAGAAATTTATGACACAGATGACACAGTAACAGAATTCGAATACGTTGAATATCTTGATGAAAATTCCAATGAACCTAATAAGGCTGGCCAAAGAACATTTAATACTAGAGACGAGGATGTATTTCTACTGCCTCACAAAGCAATGTTGGAAGTTCGTGGTCAGATTATGACAGTGGCTGTTCCACCTGTCGCAATTGCAGATGGAGTAGAAGTAGCTCTTATAAATGACGGTTGGTGTTTATTTAAAAGTGCTAAATATCAGCTGGCCAATCAAACTGTCGAAGATATTTCAAATCACTTACAAGTTGCAAGTACAATCTTAAATATTATCTCATTTTCCGACGATTACTCCAGATCAACTGCAACTAATATGATGTGGTTTAAAGATACTGGAATTGGTACAGCAGGGTCTGGAGAATTTATTTTAATAAGAGCATTACCTGCTGGAGCTGATGCCGCTGCAAGAGCTGTAATTGTAAGAAATTTTCTTATCGCTAATGCTGCCAATTTTGGTATAGCCACACCAGATGCAGCCGCTGATGCAGACGCTACAAGAGTTTCACTTATTGCTGCTTGCAATAATCTTGGTATAACCGACCCAGCTGCAGGTGATGACGGTACTGCAATGTTAAATTTAGTTAATAATTTAGTTAATAACCCGACATTTAACGTAAAAAATAGACGTTACAATGAAGGTTTTGCTAAGAGAAAGACACTTGCAGCAGTATCACGTCAAATTACAATGATGCTGCCGTTAAGTACAATATTTGGCTTTTGCAGAGACTATAATAAAGTATTTCGTGGAGTTAAACATACGCTTATTTTAGATCGATCAGATCAAAACGATTGTTTGCTTAGGTCAGGTGGAGCTAATGTACAATTTGTCATAAACAAACTTGCATTATGGATGCCAAGAATAACTCCGTCTATCACTAAAATGGCGGAATTAAATAATATGCTGGAAAAACACACAAACAGAATTTATTTTCAGCAACATAGAATATATCAAACAGCAGTTCCGAATACCACCGACTACACACGGCGAGTTACAACAACACCAAGTGAACAAAAACCACGGCAATTATTTGTTGTATTTCAGAGACAAGCTCGACGTAACGACCAACAACAAAATAATGCGATATTTGATGATGCTAATGTTAGACGAATATACGCTAGAATAAATTCAAAACAATATCCAGAACGAGCGATAGAATGTAATTTTGCAGATGACGCTAATAAAAATATTACTAGACCGTACATGTACCTGCTCGATGCAGTGCAAAAATATCAAGATGTTGGAGATGGATCTCAGATATCAGTAGAGGAATTTCGTACACTTTATCCGATATTTTATTTCGATGTTAGTAAACATAGCGAGCGAGCTGTAGACAGCACAGCTGATATTGAAATTACTTGGACACTAGGAGCAGCTCCAGCAGCGCAGTTAAACGTGTATGCGTTAGTAATAAGCGATAGATTTGTTACAATTGACTCTGTCGGAGGTAAAATGACAGTCCAAGTTTAAAGTGCTTTGCACTTTACTCAAAGTTCGAAGAACTTCAAGTTTAATCTGTAATCGTTATATAAAATGACAAAATATATTGTAAAAGAAATACATTTGACTGATGGTCAAGTTAAAAAATCAGCAGCTGCTGTTGCAAATCGGAGGCAGGTTTCATTAAAGGTCAACCCAAGAGACTCCGTCTCTCACACCCAAGCAGGTGCTTTAACAAAATTGTTGTTAACCAAAAAACAAGTAAATAAACACGATCGCAAAAAACCTTTTGTTTTAAATTTAAGCGCTGCACAAATAACTGCGATGGCAAAACATGGCGGTTTCTACGGTCCGGCATTATCTGTGATAGCCAATACATTACTACCTAAAATCTTGCCAGTGTTAGGTACATTAGGATTAGCAGCAGCGTCTGGGGAAATATCTGGCGCAACGGAAAAGGCAGTTAAAGGTAGTGGTATAAAGAAAATTTTCGTATAAATGTTCGATGCTAACAATATTTTAGTTTAATGTTTCGTATAAATGTTCGATGGCAACAATTTTATCTGACTGATAAATATAATGCCAAAACGAAAAACCGCAACGAAAAGAAAGACAACGACGAAAAAAAAGACACGACAGCGAAAAGGTGGATTTCTTCCAATAGCTCCATTACTAGCGGGATTGGCCGGAAGTCTATTGCCAGGTCTGTTAGGACGAGGACGAGGATTAATGTTGCCAGGAACAAGGCCGCGTTAAGTAATTTTGATATACTTGACAAACTAAAAAATGTAAAACATTTCAGTGTAGTTTACTCCAAAGATGAACTTATGGCGATTCCAGCGCAAGCGACACCATCGTGTGTTATAAATATACAGGATTTTAATGACGGATCTGGCACACATTGGGTAGCTGTTTTTGATAACAATTATTTTGACTCGTTCGGAATTCCACCAAGTGACGCAGTAAAAAAATATATGAGTAAAAACAAAATAACAAATTATTCGTCTAATCAAATTCAACCAGTTGGAACTTCCGCTTGTGGATATTATTGCGTAATGTTCATTAAACAGATGACCAAAAATCCAGATTTTTTAAAGTTTTTTTTGCAATTTGATAAACAACCTTCTCACGCTAATGATGAGATTGCATTTAATTTTTGTAAAGCTACCTAAAGCTTGCAATTAATTTTATCTAACTTACAAATATAACAATGTCAACATATTGTCTTAAGTGTAAAACTGAAACAGAAAATAAAAACGAAAAAGCAGAAAAAACAAAAAATAATAGAATAATGCTGAAAAGTATTTGCGCAATCTGCGGAAGAAAAAAAATTATGTTTTTGCCAGCAACAAAGTTGTCCGGAGCGGGTTATCCTGAGATTATTTTAGTAGACGACTAAATAAATAATGACATGCGAGTGCGATTGCGGTAGAGATTTATGTCTCGAGCAAAATAAAATTGTTACATATTGCTAAAATTGCAAAAACAGAGAAATAATTGGAACAGGTACAGATATACATAAATTAATTGGCAAACTACCGAAACCAAAAGGCGGTTGGACATTGCCAGGCCATAAATATACTGGACCTTATAATAGTCTTGATAAACAACTTGACGAAAACGATAATCCGCTGCCAGGACAAGAGCCTTACAATCAAGTTGACGCAATAGCAATGCGCCATGATATCTGCTACAGAGATATTGAACTTCCAGACAGCGAACAAAATAAACACAGCTGCGATAAAGTAATGTTAGACGAACTTCGTGATATGAAACCTGTAAATATGCGAGAACGTGTTGACCGAAGGCTGGTCCAGGGTTTTATTGGAGCAAAATATAAACTCGGACTCGGAGGGTCTAGTCTCAGTAAAAAAGAATTATATGATGATCTTGCCGTAGAGCTACACAGACCTAAAAAAAAAGTTTCCGCGACGTAAAGTTGTCACAAATGCCGTTGATGAAATCTGGGCGATAGATTTAGTTGATATGTCAAATCTAGCTCAATTTAACGTTGGTGTCGATGGCGCTCCAAAAAGATATCTTTTTAATGTTGTAGATGTTTTTAGCAAATACGCGTTCAGTATACCCGTTTCGGATAAAACAGGGACATCGATGACTGATGCGCTAAAACAAATAATAACAATTACAGAAAGAAAACCAAACAGAATCTGGACTGATCATGGAGCAGAGTTTTTTAATAAAAAGATCGAGCAGTTTTTAGAGCAAAATAACATTAAAAAATATGTTACTGGAAATGAGGGAAAAAGTGTCATCGTTGAGCGATTTAATCGCACGCTCAACGAAAAAATCCACAAATATTTGACAGCTAAAAATACGAATAAATATATTGACAATTTACAGCAAATTGTTGACGAATATAATAACACAAAACACCGAACGATTAAAATGTCGCCAAACGACGCGATTTCAAATCCAATATTAGCAAACGAAAATATGTACCGACGACACAAATTTAAAGTTGGTGATAAAGTTAGAATTTCTTTGACAAAAAAAATATTTGAAAAAGGTTATACTCATAACTGGAGCGAAGAAGTATTTGTTGTTGATAAAGTACTTTTAACAATACCAGTTACATACTCGTTAAAAGATTTATTAGGTGTGACTATAACTGGCAGTTTTTATGAGCAAGAACTTCAGAAAACAGAACAAGATGTATTTGTTATTGAGAAAGTTATTAAAAAGCGCGGCAACAAAAGTTTAGTCAAATGGCGTGGATATGGCGATACATTTAATAGTTGGGTACCAACTCGGTCGATATCATCGACTGCGATTTCATCGACAGAATAATATTATTATAAATTTCCTCATATTTTATTAGTACTGACTTACATTTTACTGGTTTGCATAAAGAAATTAAATGTAATTTTCTCGCATCATCAACTGGCATTGAATTAAATATTTTAACAAAAATAAAATCGTATTTTATATTTCTTTGTTGTCCAGCTATTTTTACGTTTAAAAAGGGCTTTATAAGTTGCCAAAATATTTGATGCTCTGCAACAGTAAAATTAAATTTTAATATTTTTTTAGCAATATGGTACTTAACATCATATCGCCCAGTTGTTGGTCTGCTTAAATTTTTTTTACTAACAACAACATCATCTTCGTCGTCGTCATAGTTATACAAAATATCTTTTTCAGTATAACCAGCAAATCTATCATTGGTAATATTTTCTAATATAACATTTGAAACTGAAACAAAATCTCCCGAATATAGCTCAGCCAGTCTCTCAATTAAGTTCATTATTATAATAATCTTTTATCTGATTAATAAATAATAAGATGTTCGGAGAAATAAAATATCATCAGCGAGTTAATATATTAAATCATAAAGAACTAGCTGAGGCAATTCGAGCTTGTTTGTTGGGATATATTTTTGATTTTGTTGATGTTATGATAACATTGGGTGATTCTGACAGATTTTTATTAACAGCAGCGGAGAAAATAAAACTTGATACAAATAAAATGATGACGTTACGATTTAATCGTGATGATGTTATGGAATTTAGTCATAATTGTCTTTCTCGGAATGATCTGGAAAATATTATTAGTTATCGTATCTAAAGATAAATCTATCAAATGTCAACATCGACGTTGCTGATTTAGTTCTGCCATCGGCGACAAATTTTACTGCACGTGCATCAATTTTATGATATTTTGCCGCAGATGCTATTGATCTAAATTTCATTTCTTCTCCAGTTTCTAAATATATTGAAATTATTTGTTTGGTTGGATTTTTAAAATTAGAACCGTCAGAACAAGCTCCACGTCTTGTGTTTTCTTTTGGTGTAACCACATCTAAATTTTCCAAACGATTATCGGTTTTAATTTTATTAATATGGTCGATAACTAAACTATTAGTTATTACTCCGTTAAAAGTTTCATAAACAAACCTATGTGCCATATAACAAACAAAATTAGTTTTTGCTCCACGTACCATCACATGTAAATATCTATCTTTATCTAAATTTCCAACAACTTTTTTTGTTCTTATATATCTAATAATTCCCTTATCATTTGCTTCATATAAATCAAACACTGGGTGAGGTTGAAATTCATTTTCTAATCCTAAATTTTCAATATTATCATCAGCAACTGCGCCACTTGCTCTGTATACTCGTTTTCCTTCTGGAATATCGCCGCAAAACAAAGTATAAATAAAATCTTTTCTAAACATTTCAATTCTTTCTGTATCATCGCCTTTTACTGAAATTAACATACCAGCTGGTGTTGGTATGCCAATAGATTTTTTAGATGCTATGTTGATAACAGAACCAAGTGCATTTGCAGCATATAGGTTGTACACTGGGTGTACATGACAAGTTTCTTGCTCTTCCGCTGTCAGTGGCAGATATCTCAAAATTTCTGTGATTATACTATAAGGTTTTTTATATCTCTAATTAGAAAAAAAATCAATTAAATATAAAATATTACTATATATATAATGTTAAAATTGCGAGATACTGCTAAAAAGAGCATTATCAAATCAGAAAAAATTGCTTCAGCATTTTCAGGTTATGACAATAGTTACAAACTTGATGATCAAAATGTTTTAGCAAATTTTAGCTCCACAAATTTATTTCATCTTTTACAACCTGTTATAGCTCGAGAACTTGCGGCTGATGAAAGTATCAAACTTATAATCCAATATCATATGATTTTATCAAAGTTACACACAGTTGAGGATGTACTTGATATAATTTTTGAAACAAAAAGTTTTTACAGTGAAATTTCAGAACCCTATTTAACAGCAAAATCGAGAAAAATATTAACTGGAACAAACATTGCCATGGTCGCTGATGAAATACATCAAGAAATAAACAAAAAATTAGAAGAATTTACTTCGTCAGGATCAGGTTGGAAATTGAAATGATAAAAGAAGTTTTATTTCACACAGCAAAATATAACGTACTTTGCGGCAGCGGCGCTAATGGCGCTGGCTAGGTCGATCTCCCTCAAAAAATTAAAAACAAAAAATGCTGTATAAATGTCAAAAACAATGACGACAAATGTTTTCAGTGGTCTATTCTTTCTGCGATGTTTCCAAAAGAACAAAATGCTGATCGCGTTAACAAGTATTTTCCACACGAGGACGAACTAAATTTTTTAGGAATAACTTTTCCAGTAGCAGAAAATTATATACCAAAGTTTGAAAAACAAAACAGTATCTCAGTAAATGTTTTCGGACTAGATGAGCGAGAAAATGTTTACCCGAGATATATCTCAGAAAATGCTACACAAAATACAATAAATTTATTATTTTATCAGGGACATTACTGTTGGATAAAAAACTTTAACGGCTTAGTTGGCGGACAGTATAGTAAAAATAAAAATAAAAAATATTTCTGTTATAGATGTCTGCACGGTTTTTCTAGCGATGGAAGACTGCAGGAGCATCTCAAATACTGCGTTAATGTTCAAAAAATAACTATGCCTAGCGAAAAAGAAAAAATATTGAAATTTAAAAATTATGATCATAAACTAAATATTCCTTTTGTTATTTACGCTGATTTCGAGTGTCTACTCGTTCCCGTGGTTGGAGCTGAAAATAATCCGAATAAATCCAGTACTAGAAAAATACAACAACATATTCCTTGCGGAGTAGCTTATAAAGTAGTTTGTTGCGCCAGCGATAAATTTTCATCTCCGATAAAGTTATACAGAGGTGAAAATCCAGCCGTGTGGTTACTAAAAAGTTTAATAGACGAAGTTAATAAAATTTCTAACAGATTACTTAAAACAGCTCCGATGAGAATAACGTCTAAACAGCAACTCGATTTCGATGAGGCAGTTAATTGTCATATTTGTGAAAAGTTATTGGCGGACTCCAGCGGAGTTCGTGATAAGGTGCGAGATCATTGTCATTTGACCGGCCAATATCGTGGAGCAGCTCATAACAGTTGCAATTTTAAATTTCATGCTCCAGATTTTATTCCTGTAGTTTTACATAACTTTCGTGGCTATGACAGTCATATCATTGTAGAAGTTTTTGGTGATGAAAATATTAAAGCTAAACTAAAATTAAATAACGTAATAAAATGTATTCCAAATAATTTTGAAAAGTATATGTCAGTCACGCTCGGCAAATTACGCGTTATTGACAGCATGCAATTTATGGCAGCATCATTAGATGAGCTTGTCAAAGGTTGCAGTAGTTTCGCTAACCTAAAAAGTTGCTTCGGTGAAAACTATATTGATCTGACAAAAAAAAGGTATATTTCCGTACGAGTATCTCGAAGATTGGAGCAGATTTGATGAAACTTTTCTACCTAGCAAAGATGAATTTTACTCGCAGCTCAAAAATGAAAATATCACAGATGACGAATACAAATATGCACAAGATATTTGGAAAAAATTTAGTTGTAAAACATTTGGTGATTATCACGATTTATATTTGAAAACAGATGTATTATTGCTAGCAGATGTTTTTGAGAGTTTTCGTCAGGTTAGTCATACAAATTATGGATTAGACCCCTGTTGGTATTATTCTGCTCCCGGGCTGTCTTGGGATGCTCTACTAAAAACGAGTAAAATAGAACTAGATCTTTTAACAAATGTCAGTATGTTTAACTTTATTGAAAAAGGTATCAGAGGCGGAATTAGCGTTATAACAAAAAAAATATGCAGCAGCTAATAATAAATATCTCAAAAGTTATGATAAAAATCTCCCGTCGAGTTAACTTATTTATCTAGATCAAAATAATTTGTAAGGATATGCAATGTCAGAGCCAATGCCGTGTAGTGGATTTCATTGGATAACACCAGATCAATTTCTTAAAGAAACTGAAAAAGATTTACCTAGAAAAATCAATATAGATTTTTCCAATATTTCATATTTTGTTGAAGTTGATCTAGATTATCCTAGTTCGCTACACGATCTACATAACGACTACCCGTTTTGCGCAGAATCAGTGATGATTAATTATAGTTTATTATCGCCTGAACAACGAGCAATTCCGAACGATGTCTATATGGATATTTACAATAATAAAAGTCTGTTCGATTTATCAGATTATCCAGCATGTAGTGGATTTCAAGATAATACGAACAAAAAAGTTATTGGAAAAATGAAAGATGAATTTATGTTTGTGCCGGTGAGAGAGTTTTTTGGATTAAGAAGTAAAATGTATGCTGTCATATTAGATGACAATAAACTGACAAAAAAAGCAAAAGGTATTCCTCGCGGATATGTGAAAAAGATGTTGAATTTTGACGATTTTAAAGCAGCGCTAAACAATAGCGTCAGTTTTATCAAAACTAATGTCATAAGAACAAATCATCATAAACTTGAAACTGATACGATCATAAAACGTGGACTAAATAATTTTGATGATAAAAGATATTGCAGTGACGGAATTAACACACTAGCGCTTGGACATTATACAATTAATTTTGTCTAAACATTAGAAATAATGTTTGAAAATTTAACATTAACAGATGGAGTTAATAGCAAAATAAAAAAAATAATGGTCAATAACCAACAATTATCATTTGAATTTAACGATGCAATTTCAGGTATTTGTTTTAGTAAATTTGATAGAATCAAACTCTCCCTTATCAAATCAGATGACAGCAAATATTTTAGTTATCTCGAAAGTTTACGGGACGAGCTTGCATTAAAATATGACAATTTACATAATCCAATAAGCCAAAATCAGTATACCAAAATTAGTATAGACTTGGACAGGTCAAAGGTTTTTGCAAAAGGTAGTAAGTATCTTCTCAGTAAAATAGCAATGAAAGAATTATTCGAATCTCGTCTTAAAGTACCTGGTAGAATTAAATTCTCGTTATATAATCATGACGGTATATTATACTTAATATCAAACGTCGAAATACTATGTGTTGGTCAAGAAGTATAACTTTTTTAAAAAGGAAGATAATACTGTTCCAGCTTAGTTTAAAATCTTTTGTAAGTTATCTAACATAGCATATGTGATTTAGATTTTACACTGTAAAAAGTTGGTTTATTTTTTGGCTATAAAACTTATAATCAGTGAGTTTTAGTCTTTTTATCTCAAATTTTTGCTTAATTCACTGCATTTTAATCAAGCGAGACAAATCCGTTAAGCATAGGTATTAGTTGATCAAGCGAGACAAATCCGTTAAGCATAGGTATTAGTTGATCAAGCTAGACAACTCCGTTAAGCATAGCTTAGTAACAAGCAGTTGTCTGCTATGTTATGTGAGCTTACATAAGACTAACGTTGGTTTTTTATTAAAAGGCATTTCAAACTCTCTAAAATACACTTAACTCCAGAAGAGGACTTGCACACAAACAGACAAACACATACACATACACATACATACATACATACATACATACATACATACATACAAAGAGACAGACACAGACCCAAGTTCTATCAAAGAAATATCACAAAATTCAAAAACTGTAATTGTGACTATAAACATTATCTCTAAAGTACAAAAAAGACATGTATTCTTAGCTTCAAGTTATTTTTAGACAGCATACAGCATGTGAAGTCATAAAACTGATTGATTTTTCTTACTGTCTCTTAGCAACGGCTGATGAAACACAGACTTTTAACTGGCAGAAAATGCTGGCTTTATACACACTGTATAGACCTCTCCAATGTATTTGGAAATTGAAATATTTTACAATAAATGTTATTTTATTCAGAAATCCACACTATAGTTTATAATAATTATGATTTTTTTATTCTGTATACTGTAAGTGCCTTTGCAGTATTAGGTAACGATACTGTCGCCCTGAGTTCGATTCCCATCACGGACGAAATCGTTGGGTAGGGCTCTGGATTTGCCCCTCGAAATTTTAAGAACAGATGGGGGTCCGGAGCATTACCTCAACATCGAACAAACAAAATACACTCTCCCACCATGTAAACACGTGGTGGGTGCGCTTTTGCACTCCCAGGTATCGCCATGGTGGGAGAGTGTACGAAATTTGTTGGACGTAGATAAGGCCCCCGTTAGGATAGTTTATGTTGTGTGTTTGTGTGTGTGTTTGCGCCGTCCAAAAATAAACAGCGGGATGATGTGAGGTCGTGACCTTGTGACTTCACTAAAGGGGTACCCCACACAAGGACCATTCCAAAAGAACCATCGCTTGACTAAAAATAAACCTCTTTAGGTTCCTGGTCACAACAGAGGCCTTTAAATAGACAGCCCTCTGAGATTCTAAAGTTTCGGTTTCGGATATTTAGGAATTCGCTGGGGGTAATGTCCTAACAAAAATGAAGAGTCCAGTTAGCCACAAAAAAAGGCCTACATATAAAATAAACTGCCCTCTGAGTTTCTAAAGTTTCGTCTTGTATATTTAGAAATTCGCCTTGGGGGTATGTCTGAAAGAGACTCTTAGAACCTCATTAGGTTTATCTGACAGAACTCGTGGAATGGTAGACCGAATGTCATCCTGCTGTTTATTTTTTGTCTTTTAGTTTAGAAATATCGTTATCAAATAAAATATCAACCATATTATCAATAAATGTCATTAGATCATCTGCCTAACCCGCTATTCGCTCATCATTTTCAGTCGCGGAATAACCATACTGATCCATATTTTGGTGATATATGGTAACCAACTTTTTTAATACAATCGCTTATTATTTTAGGTTTTATACCAGTATAACCTGACGCTGATTTGATGGAATTAAATCTCTTACAAAATCTGTTTGTCAGATCAAATCCAACATGTCGGGTCGAATTATTGTACATTATATATAATATTTTATTGTTTAATATGAAAAAATCTACTGAGCTAGAATCCTCCTTGTATTTCAATATAATTTTTTATTTTCTGAAATAAGAGGGTGGTTTTTTGAGGGAGAGGGGGTCTGTGAGGTGATAAAAAAATGTCAGAATATATTTAGTTTTGAGGGGGTGGGGGCTTTCTAAGCTAAAAATCTCTTTTGAGAGAGAATCATCAGTTTATCATTACTACTACCTCTTTCTATCACTCCCTGGTTATCACAAATACAAGAGACACTGTACTTATATGTAAGCACTAAAGAAATTTTAAATGATTATACCACTAAACATTTGGGAACATCCAATAGTTAGGACTGGGACTTCCAAAACAGGGGACCCGGGACACCTAGTGGTCTAAAGCGATGGCCTTTACTTATCACCTCTGTCCATGTGGATTCGAGTCTCGGGCTAGGCTAATGGGGGTATGTGAGGAAGCTTGCCAGTATTGTCCTATGGGTCGGTGGTTCTTACCTGGGTTTTTCCGGGTTTGTCCTCCATCAGTCATTCTGGCCGCCATGTATAGCCTATCGCGTGCTGACAAATTGTGTTAAATCCACAACAATTTCCAAACCAATAAACATGAAGTGCTGGGCTGCTTGGTTCAAGAAATGACTAGAATCCCTGATATAAGTGTGTGACATCACATATCACGGTAATATTAAATGTTACCTTCCCATCAAGTAGGAATTGTTTAGAGAAGGGTTTTCTTTTCTCAAGATAAAAGAAACCAACAAAACATATTTATAAAAATCCAAGTCCAGTCCCACCTATACCCAAGTCGACTGCCACCTTGATCGAAATCATAACTGTGTAGTTTATGCAAAGGTGTGCATTCATTAAATCCTGAACCTGTTTAGAGAGAGAGAGAGAGAGAGAGAGAGAGAGAGAGCTGTATAGACTATCCCCGGATTCTTGTTTTGCTCCACATTACTAACCATATGGATAATTTTGTTTATCACAAATTAAAATCTCACTACAGTGGTGAACATATAACCCTACGAGTCGGTGAAGATTTATAACAAGTCTTCCACCTGTATATATTTTCTTCGATTTGAATATATTCTACTTCTTTTTCTATGTGGCACAAAGGAAGTCTTTAGTGATGATGACTATCATCCTTTTGTCAGATAGTTTATACGGTTCTGCGAATCTAAACATTTTTCTTTATTAGTATTGTAACCACATGTGGATAAAATGTCTGCATTTCTTAGTAATTTTCAGGCATTCAGAACAGAGAGAGAGAGAGAGAGAGAGAGAGAGAGAGAGAGAGGATTTATAAATACAACCGTATTGTCGTCCTCAAAATAATTGTTACAAAAATAATTATTTTAATGTTAAATTGATTCCATTGTTTAATAATGTTAGGTCAAGAGAAACAGACTTTACTAATTAACTGTTGTTCATCGATGTATAAGCAGATTTCAAAGATATATGATAGTATAAACTTTGGCGTGGGGGTGGCGCAAAATAACCTAGACAGACGATTTAATTTTCTTGTTTCAGAGAAATCGTAGATACATTGACTATATATATATGTTGAATCAGCAAACGTAATAGTAGCCATTTCGTATAGTTTTAATGTATCTCAAGTTGCCAATTTTCAGAGAAATTTCTTTGGTGAAAAATTCAACAATTTATATATCTTACAGAACTGATATATATGTTGAGAAAATACAACAAGCACTTTTACTATTAAGTCTTATTAATGATAAGATTAAAATCATTGGTGATATACAAATATATTGGGTGAAAATACACACACGATGCACACACAAGTAGTTTTCGTGTACGTTCCATTAGGATTCTCTATCTCTATCTCTATCTCTCTCTCTCTCTCTCTCTCTCTCTCATCTGTTAAACAGTGATTTTTGGCAATATAGTATCCATTACAAATCCTTAAATCAGTTACGCGGTTAAGATACAGAACCAGTAGAACACTTATAATAAAACGAACAGTACTTAACATTGCTGCCAACTCGGGTCTAACAATAGACGTAAAAGATAAAGCAAAAATGCAAATTATTAATGGTGTTGGTGTGGAGGATAGACCTGGGGAAGACAGAGATATTCTGATCAATAGTTTGGCTATGCAAGACAAAATAAGATCAAACGGCAGTCGACACAACTATTAAGAGTTTACATGGGAACATAACGATGATTTGAGTTTATATATATATATATATATATATATATACTTATATATATATATATATATATATATATATATATATATATATATATAAAATCCAATTTGTACATTAACATTTTGTGTTATTTAAGTCAGAAGTGTCTAAAAAAAATTAATAAATAAAAAACAGTAGGTGATAAAAAGCAGTGGGACCAGTTGTACATACAGAAATCAACATTTAACACTACAAGGTGATAAAAAGCTGTGGGAGTAGTTACACCTACAAGAATTAACATATAACACCAAATGGGTGATAACCATGTGTGGGATTAGTTTGCACATACAAGAATAAACATTTGACATCAAATGGATGAAAAATCTATGGGAATAGTGGCAACATTTAACACCAAAGGGGTGATACAAGAGCTGAACATAAATCGAAATTAAACAGCGAATTAATGATATATATTAAATGTAACTGTTATGTTGATTACATAGATTGAATTTTGTCCGTATATCGATGAACACCAGTTAATTTAATTAGCAATGTCTGTAAGCTCCCTCTGTACTTTGAATGATTTGAAAATTATTAATAAACACAGACATTTTATCTTCACGTGGGGAGCATGGGCGCCCGCACATAGGGGCAAGGGAAGGGGGGGGGTGTACTTGCCCCCTCCCCGTCCCGAATGTACCTCTAAACATATTTTGGTCTACATCGGTAAAATATTATGGCTGACCACTACATATTTGCCCCAAACTATTCCGAATATATTTCTGGTGGGAAGAAATCTGGTTACACTCCCAATGAAGAAAAATATTAAGATTCGCAGAACCGTGTAGCTTATTTGACAAGGGCATGATCGGTATCATCACTTGGGAGTTTTTAGTGCCACAGAAAACAAAGTATATTCAAGCGGAAGAAAATATACACAGATGGAAAACTCGATATAAAATCTTCACCAATTATTATGGATAGCAGTACATGGGATATTGAATGAAATATTTTAGTCATACGTAAAGGGTCTTTAAATAAAATCATGTCTGCCCCAAATTAAATAAATAACGATGTCGGTAAGGTTCTCTCTTAACCAAAGATTGTTATGCAAATTAAATGTTATTGAATATATTTTGCGATAAATATTATCAGTACCAAGATACCTTCGTCATTATAAAAACATACACACTCTCTCTCCCTCTCTTTCTCGGACTAGAATGATTGAACATAGACTTTCTTTCCTCATGTGTGTATATATCTTGTTACAGAAACTGGTGAAAATCACTGTTTAGATTAGAAGTATTATGTAATCTATTTGACAGGGTGATAACAGAGCCTAAAACCGACTACTCAGTTTAAGTCGACCAAATTACTTTTATCAACGGACTGTTTGGCCCCTTCACGCGACTGCGAAAGATTCGTTCTTGTTCTCATTATAAAGAAGTTTGCACATCAAATAAGGACGAAAGCATCGCATTTAAAGAAGCTTGCACATCATATAAGGACGAAAGCACAGCATATAAAGAAGTTTGGACATCATATAAGGACCAAAGCACCCCATAAAAAGAAGTTCGCACATCATATAAGGACGAAAGCATAGCATATAAAGAAGTTTGCACATCATATAAGGACGAAAGCAGAGCATATTAGGAAGTTCTCACGTCATATAAGGACGAAAGCACCGCATATAAAGAAGTTTGCACCTCATATAAAGACGAAAGCACCGCATATAAGTAAGTTTGCACCTCATATAAGTACAGAAGCACATCATATAAAGAGGTTTTCACATCATATAAGGGCAAAAGCACCGCATATAAAGAAGTTTGCATATCATATAAGGACGAAAGCACAGCATATAAAGAAGTTTGCACATCATATAAGTATAAAAGCACATCATATAAAGAGGTTTCCGCATCATATAAGGACGAAAGTACAT